>JBBMKB010133056.1:0-19363 GCA_037833945.1 Alaria marginata
TAACAAACCAGTGGCCCATCTATGTACAAAAAAAGCGTATTGCAAAAATAGAATGGCATTCCGACGATTTTGGGTTAAGGAGCCCCGTCATCCAGAAAAATAAAAACGCCTAAAAATGCTACCTCTATCGTAGAACGCGTCCAGGTATGGTTTAGTAAACAGGAGGACTGGATTCCCGAACTACCGAAACTCGACCCTGCTGCGACGTCAGAAAAAAACAATATGCGAAGACACGAATTGACGTGTACAGCATCGGCGACATGAAAGCTATACCCGGGTTGCTGAGTTGACCTATGGTCCGTTTGGTGGCCTATCTGAGCTAAACGGCACGCACTTTGCCAGACCCCACCACTCGAGCTGTTGCGTATTCGCACTACTGTAGGCGATATCTACGATCGGTCGTACTTCTATTTGCCTTGGTCGCTTCGCGGGGGGCCTCAAACGGACTAACGAGCAGATGCAGGAAACAACATAGAGACGAAACGGACCTCTCCCTCGAAGCCTATAAAGGAGGTGTCTTCGGCCAGGTAGCTCGACGCTTGGTCCACTTGAACCGCCGACAGGTCCAACGATCCCGACGAATCTACAAACTCCACCTGCGCAGTTGGATCATCCACAGTACGATGGGCGTTGCTCTAAAAGTCGAATATGTTTACGGAGAAGAGGTTTGTTGATGGGTACGCTTCTCTCCAGTACACAACACCAAACAGTTGCCTCTGTTGACTGTCGCCTAGTTTTACCACACATTGACTGAGTTAGTGTAGCGTGACTGACATGACACTCGAACTCAAATTTGTGTGACACACGTACATACCATGATAATTTAGTTTCAATATCTAGTGCTACGAAGACCCCATGCAGCGGCTCTCTACCCAATATCATGTCAATGAAGCGACACAAATACGTTGGACACGCAGGCGGTACACCTAACTATGCGAGTCATCCCACGGTAGGGGTGCAGCAATACGTTTCTGACCTCCTGACGTGAGCAGCTCAATATCTTGCCTGAAACATGACTTCTAAGATTTTCGTTCGCGCAACCTGATGAACATTTCTATCCGCTAGTCCTTAATCAAATGCATTCGTAAAATGTCCATACCAACCGCTAGTTCCTCACTTCAGGAGCTCAACCGGTCTAGAACGTTTGACCCCAAAAAGTGCAACCCCTACCGTGGGATGACTCATGCACTAGATCGACCCTTCCTTCTGTTGATACGGCCCTTGCAAGCGCCCGAGGGCCGCACCTCCGCATCTATTCTCGCGCCTCGCCGACGAGGAACCACGGCCTGAGACGCATTCTACGATAGAGGTAGCACTTTTTGGCGTTTTTGTTTTTTGGATGGCGGATCTCTTTAACCCAAAATCGTCGGAGAGTCATAACGTTTTTGCAGTGTATGCTTTTTTATACAGATGGGTCACGGGTTGTTCATCGGACTGCACTCTGTCAGTTTGCTCAAAATATTGTTTTCGGTGACGTATGGAGCTCCTCAAGTGAGGAGCTTCAGAAATAAAATGGTGAACCTCTATCGTAGAAAGGCTCCTGACCCAACTCCAACTGATCAGCTTCGGTTTGCTGTCTGGTGGCACCAGATCTAGTCCAATTTTGTATGTATCAATGCTGTTTTTTGCAGTGAATGCGATCTATAACCGAACCGTATGCTGTCCAAGCCTCGGTATTTGTGCCATTTTTCACCACTCCAAACCAGTTCTTAGGGGCATATGTTTCTAACGACACATGGAACATTGGAATAAACCTGCCAACTTGGAAACGTCTCAAAATAGCCAATCAAAACAGCCAATAGGAAGCAACAGACTCAGAAACTTGCCAACGAAGGGTCAAGGGTGTATCCCAGACTACATGTAGTTTGGCCCAACGCGCGCCGTTTTGGCAAATCCAAATTTTCAGAAACGAACTTGCCGATTCGACCAAAGTTAGCCAACTATATGTGTCGATGGAAACGGTGCATAATATTGTCCGTTTGGCGCGGCGACAGATGTTCAGGGGTTAGAATATTCTCTCGTCGGCAACCATGCGGCGTGAAAAATCCCCCACTCGTTCTCACCTTGAGGGTTGCGATGTTCGTCCGGTCGGCACCGGTTCAAGAGGTTTGGGTCACAACAGTTTCAACCCCCCCACGTCTGCCTTTTGCAGTATAGCATTACCTTTCCGCCCCGCGTATGACTAAACCATGGACGTCCGACATGTTCCCCTATACGCCGACCACCAACACGACGCAAACAAACCATGCTCGCTGTAAGTCAAATTCATACCACCGTGACGAACCAAAGATCATTGTGTCGACAGAACCCCCTGGTCGCTGGGTTGCGAGGTGTTGGCAAATGTAATCTGAACCTTGCCCCAAGGAGTTAAAAAACACACGCATAGAACGCATAGCCTGCTTGTACTTCTGCGCACCTGCACTATTACACGGGGTCGTAGTAATTAGAGCGCACGGGGGACGCCAATATTCATAGTTTATCATCTGCTTATTTCCCTAATCTAGTCCTGATTACTACGTTCCTCCGTGGTAGAGGTTTAATGAGAATGTGGGTGTCACGTTGAGGTAGGTATATCTGGGCCTAACGCTTCCGGTTGTGGGCATGTCGGCGCAACGATTTCAGCGTCGCAATCAGTAGAGCGGCTACACACCTGCGTCCGTCCGTAGAAAGCTGTGCTGGCCATGCCCTTTTGGGCAGCTACCGTCGTTTTGTCGACCGCCCAAGAAGTAAATGATATAGCATCAAACAATACAAAAGCAAACCCGGCAGCTGGAACAGTGCTCTGAGATCTGTTTAATAAGCAGTTTACCTCAGCCTAGCTTCTTTTGTGCGCACCTGGTAGGTTTTGACAACGCTGTTAATGAGGAAGACCACGCTTCCACGAGCCACAGAGTTGTCAAACAAAGAGACCGCTCGGAGTTCCACAGTCGTGCCGTCCCGAGCATATCTGTTAGTTGGCGCCAGCAGTCCGGGCATAGCGCGTGAACAAAAACGTAATAGCATATGGTTGGTTTAGCGTTCGTCTCGGCAGGTGGCAGGCAACAAGACAATTTGACCGGCGCAGCACAGTACACCCGATATCACTCCATATAGCTCACAACATCTCCCGAACGAGACCACGATCAAGAAGGTGGCTTCCTTAACAAAGGATGCAGGCTACTATTGGTAATACTACTATTACGGGGGAACGGAGTTAACATGACCAAATATTGGTAGTAAAAATAGAGAAATATATAGGTTTTTGTGTCAACCGTAGGTTCTATTAACTACGTGCCCCTGTAATATTAATACGACTTGTACCTCAATAGTGCCCCTAAACGTCTCTGAGATCCCCCACTTAAGGAGTTCTATATCTCACCTGAAAACGAATGTGATAAAAAAACGATAAACAACCCGCCGAACAGCCCCTCATGGTTAACAGTAGGAATACTACAAGAATGTTTGTGAAACTCAAATAGGATTCAAACGATGTTGGGCAGCTCCTTAAGTGCCAGCCCATAAACCCTTTTTCCACGAATGTGTTGGCTATTCGGTAGCCTGCGTCGAAGGACATGCGTGATGCACCTGCTGGATGATTGCCTGTGCTCGACCATTTTCCTGAACTGTATCGAAGGTAGATTTCTTCCGCAACTTAAAAACAAAACGTGGCAATGTATACTTCTGCAGTGCACCCCAACAGACCGGGAGGCCCGGCTACGACAAACGTCCAGTGGAATTCCCACCTAAAACCAAGCTAAACGTGTTGCTGCAAAATCGATTTTTCTAGCGACAATTTATCTTCAACGCTGGCGTTAGTTTATTTCAATCCCGGCGTGAACATGTCCCTAACGCGCGTGGCGGCTGTGTTGTGTCTACGTCATATATGCTCACAGTAGCCGTTTCCACTTTGCGAATCACTTGTCCGCAGCATAGAGGTATACGACCTGTACGCAGCGTGATTTCACCGCTCCCACTTCTACAGTAGTGTGTAGGATGGTATGCACACATTCCTATCGAGTACCGAACAGAAGCGAGCTACAATAGGACTATTAATAGACCGTTTAGAGCATTTGTTCATCTGACTTACGAGGAGGAAGTAGCCATTATCGTTTACCGTTGGAATACAACTTGTGTTCTCGCAGTATTGCCCGGTAAACATCTATTAAGGTTAACTGTACCATAAGATGTACTTAAGGCCGTAGGAGTGTTGATCAGCGTACACCTTTATTTCTATCAAAATCGATTTCGGATGACCCATAAAGGTTTTTCAGTCAGGAGCCTCAGAAATTGATAGGTGTTATTGCACTGATTACTGTACCGTAGCATGCGCCGACACGTAGGGGGCTGCAGCAGTAACGTGTTGAATTCGTTTATAACCAACTTTGTCGACGATTGCGGTACGATGGTTCCCGAATAGACGATGAGGATGAGAATCGTTGATGAGGTTGTCAGACGCGGTGAATACGAACAGGGACGACCTTCTGTAAGATGGGGTGACAAACGGACTTCTGACTCACACGTCCTGCCTACCACGGCAATCACTCGCTTTCGGATCGTTGGGACATCTTCGTTGAGTCCTGGGCGACTTACAGATATTCACCAACAACATGCAGAAGCGATGAGCTCGCGCTACGTTCGCGGCGTCATAAACGCTCCGAACCCTTCAGCATTTCACATGCATACGGTATGTCGGTTTCTCTCGCTTGTTATCTGCACGTGGCGATCGAATCAGTCGCGTTGCCTCTTCCATCGCCGGGCAAACAGGAGGGCGTCACTTGGGGCGTATACGGCCACTGATATCGTTTTACCCGCGAAACGTCGGATAACGTCTGCCTCGCAAATCACGGAAGACGATTGGTATCAGCATAAGCGGCACCTGTTTAACCCTCATCGACTGTTCACATCCTTGAACCATCGGTCCTACGTTTGGTCGGTCTGACGGCTCTTAGGACCAACCATTGCATATTACCGCGGGAGCACAGTGTGTTATCCCTTACATATACTTCTCACATGGCGGGTCCAGAGAGTGCCGTGTTGTTTCCTATGTCGCAAGCCCAGTGCAGGGTTGCACCGTCGACCGCGTGGATGGCACCGCCGTTCACGCCTTGGTGCTCTAGTATCGACGCACCCGTGCATGCTACATTCCCCTCCCCCTGTTTGTACAGGAACCCTCCGTTGACGGCCATGTTGTTGGTAAAGTTTCCTCCCGTTATCTAGTCACATACGAAAACAGGAATTGGCGTTAACTCAGGAAGCGATATGCTTACGAGGGAGGCGTTGTCAGATACGAAAGGATCATTATCGTTGTATCGGAAGCGATATGTGGCGAGGGGGGCCCGTATCGCGGCCTTTATCGTGAACACGGTGTATACCACACATTTCACTTTTATCGCGGCGCGGCGCGTCTCGTTGCGATGAACGCGTTACTATGCGTTTGAACATATGCTACAGTAACAGGTTTGTTTTCCGTGGACAGCGGGGAAGTCAGTCTGCATGAATCGTCGACAATGCCCCGGCAAGGATCACAAGATGCAAGCGAGCTCGCGTACTCCCTCAGAAACCGCCTAGCTGTCCATGTTGTCAGTGAAATTCGACGGGTTGAGACGTGCTCTTGCGTCGTTTGTGCGCAAAATGTGGCATTGAGGGAGACTAGCTTGGTAGCGAAGGTTGATTGGGACAAGGCAGCAACTTCCATCGCTCGCCAACTCGTGCCCAATGTTGCTTCTCCTTTTTTTCTGACGAAATGCAAAAACACTCTCCACCTGGTGCTAACAATGTCCACGGGAAACACATGTCCCCATGTTAACAAAGCCAATAATAGCCAAATAAAATTACCGTTCGGAGGTGTCACCGACGTTTGGTCAGCGGTGTATGGCCGGAAGTCTGTTCCATACTTATATTTACAACCAGTCTGTCATGTTTACCCAACAACATCTCCATCGTCTGAAGCCGATTCGGCGAAATCGAAACGCGCCGGTTTCGTCTATCCCGTTGGCGACCTTCCAAACGGCCAATATTTGGCGGCACGTTTGTGGCTTTTTAAGGACCGCAATTCGAAGGTACCTGACTGTTCACAGCAGCACTGAACGCTGAGTATGTAGCAATCACCGTCGGGTGACGAAGGCAAGATCAACCTACACGTGACTGCGAGGGACAGATACGCGTATTACGGGGAACCATAGTAAATAGGACCTACAGCACAAATAAAAAACTATATATTTACCGATTTTTACTAGCATTATTTGGTCCTATTTACTATGGTCCCCCGTGATAGCAAAAACACACCGACGAAATGGTCGACATTCTCCTGCGTACCTGGATGACGCCCAGATCATTAACCAAAAATGTGCCGCCCTGACGGTCCGCCGCGTTCCCAGTGAAGACACCACCGTCAACCAGAAGCACAGAACCCGTGTGCACCAGCGCCACGCCGCCATCCACGGCCCTGTTCTTCTCGAACACCCCGCCTTTCACGGTGAGTACGCCGAATTCGGAGGCAAACAGGACGCCGCCTTCCCCCTCGCTTTCGTTCTCGGTAAAAACCCCGCCCTCGATGCTCAGGCTCCCTTTGGACCAAACCACGCCACCGCTCTGACGGAAATTGAACGGAGGCGAAGAGGGACACGCCACCGTGGTTGTAACGGAAATACTGTTTTACGGCCTCGATCAGGAGTTTTGAGGAGTCATCCCAAGGTAGGGGTGCAGCAATACGTGTCTGAGCTCCTGCCACGAGGAGCTCAATATCTCGACCGAAACATGACTTCCAACATTTTCATTCGCGCAACCCGATCAAGTTCTTCCATCCGCTAGTCCCAACACAAATGCACTCGTAAAATGATCATACCAACCGGTAGTTCCTTACTTCAGGAGCTCAACCCGTCAGGAACATTTGACCCCAAAAAGTGCAACCCCTACCGTGGGACGACTCGGAGGGTCGTCATGGTCAGTGTTCGGGCCGTCCTACTAAACGGCCATTTATTGGCGTTCATTATTGCTCTAACAGATTACATGCTATGCCGGCCTCGATCAGCAGATATTCAGGTTAACCGTTTGCTATGTTCAGGCCGGGGCCTTGCTACTGCTGCGGCGACGTACTGGGGTGGGTGAAGGAGTAAGGCATCGCTCCACATTGAAGTCAAACAAAGCAAAACTTTATGTTGATCTTTTTCGGTGGCGGCTGCGCGACAAACACGGGCCACAGCTTATTTGTTTCAGAACTCTACCCATGTTTGGGGGGGGCAGACTACCTGAAACAGGTATGGGATAATGGTTGCCGTACAAACGAGGTTGTACAAGCTCGGCGCTTGGGGTAAAATGCGTTAGCTGAGGATGGTCTACAGTCGTCCCTGCTCTTCATCGGGTTGGGGGAGGAAGCCGCACACAAACAATAGAACGTTTGTGAACCCAACGATATACAGTGGCTCGCGTGATACAATTGTGGAAGTGTAGATAACCATGGCGACTGCACCCTCTACGCTGCCCCGTCAAACACATAATGTCCAATACGAACATCTCGTGACAAACGGACGCACCGTCTGGCGCGGTTGGGCCGTTATCGATGCAACGATGTTTCTTCATCGGCAAGGTTCCTACGCGAAACCAGAGTGGTTTATACACAGACGACAACACCATCAACAACAACACCAACAGTTACACCTTATCGAAAACCGTCGGCAGGAAGAAATCACGTTGGTGCCAAAAGACTCACCCTACTGCAACGGTTCGCACTAAACGTGCCGCCTTCGATGGTGACTGACGTGTTGGTCGTTGCCGCTAAGACCCCTCCATCTTCACCACAGCTGTTCCCCTTGAATACGTTGGCGTCGCCCTCGATGGTAAGGGTAGCGAACCCCCCCACGTTCACCACGCCACCGTTATTGAGATCCGCCGTGTTGTTTTCAAATGAGGAATTCCGCATGGTGACGACGGCACCTGGTATATGTATCCAATCTTCTCCGGGATTTAGAACGACTGCCCCGCCCTGTGGGGTAGCAACCGCGGTTTCCATAAAACGGGAGGGGGGAAAGAGTCTGGTTGACATTGTGTTCACGAACCTACGCGTAGGTATGGTTTCTGCTTTCGGCCGTCAGCAAAAACCCTTTACTGGTTGCGCGCAGAGTCTTCTATGACCGTTACTCTGGTACTGATGCAAGAAATATCCCACTCTTTTTCAATTAAACATGTCCCCAAACTCGTGCGTGGAGTTGAAAAGGATTCCAGTTACCAATCTGCGCTGCATGGGTTGACGTGGCAAGGTAACATCAAACCTTGCCATAGTTAGTGGAAACGCCCGAGGTCATACCAGTGGCTAAGCCAGCTACACAGCGAACGAGCATATGTGATACCCCACGGAAACTGATGTTGCCCTTGTTATACAGGCAAATTAGGCGTACAGTAGCAGTTAAAACCTGTATTCAATGCTCCCGTCCCGCCGAACCCCGCCAGAGGCGGATTTCTTGGGTCAAGAAACCTCTCTAAGCTCTACAATTACGAAGCGACCGCGGTACTACATGACTAACGAATAAAAGCATGGAACTGTTAAGAGCCGTACGAGGGTCTCTGTCTCACACTGGTTTAATAAGCCCAACGTCCAACGGAAAATCCTCCAGAACTAACCAAATTCAACAACAGCGAGATTTCAACTATATTGGGTGGTTCAGGAGTCGCGGAGCCCTATAGGGGAAAACGTTATGGTCCAAAGGTACCCTCTCCAACCTGGCGCATGGCTCTCCCAACGATGGATGAGCATAACACATAGAACGGCAACACACCGGGACACATGCTACGATAGAGGTGCAACCGTTTCTTTCTAGGGATCCTCACTTTAGGGCGCTCTGAACCTCACCTATCAACTTGTTTTGAGTCAACTTAAAACTCAACCCGATTAACAAACCCATGGCCGAGGTATACAGGAATATCGAACTGAAAAAAAACAAGGAGTTTCCGACGATTTTGGGTTAAGGAGCCCCCAAGACATCACCTTCTTCCCGCAGTAGTTGTTCCTCAGCGTGCAGTCCGACAAGATAAGCGTGACTCCCAGATCGACCGAAATGGCACCCCCTTCTCCCTGGTTGTCATTCTTTATGGCCGCCCCCGTGGAACTGTTGTCGATCGTGCATCGATGGAGCTCTATAGCCCACGGGTCTATTCCCGTGGAGAGGGCGATCGCACCGCCTTGCTTGGCAACGCTGCTGCTGGTGAACACCGTGTCGTTCACATCACAAGCGCCCAGGCCGTCGAACGATCGGTGGCACCCTGAGACGGAAAGACCAGCGCCCTGTCCCGTGATATCCTCTGCGTGGGGCACGTTTGGAGAAAGGATGGAATTAGGCTAAGGGTAGACGTATCGTTTCTAGCATATGAATCGGGTGTAGCTACAGCAGAGACATAATGCCAAATCGGCAACGTGGGGTTCGATGTTCTGTCGGTCAAACGCGCGGGCATACCTTGTGCGTGACGTTTCTAAACCTCATCACAAGTGTTGATACCTCCGTTCTAGTGACAGCGTCACAAAAGTGCGAGACCTTGCGGAGCTGCTACGAAAGGGGGTCTTCTGTTGTTCCAAAAACGATTTGTGTTTTTGGCAACGATGGCCAGCCTACGTTCGGCATTGCTTCGTTCGCGTCCACAATTGCACCCGAAAGAAAGCTCCCGCGATGATAGTCGTGACTACAAAATTGACGTCATTGGGGTGCATATCGAAGCTTTGTTTAAGCCCGTAACGCCACATCGTTGCAGTTGACGGTTACTTTGTGTACAGCAAGTATCTCGACGAAAACCCACGTGTTCTGCTCCTGGTGCCGTAGCCTCCCACTTGTATTATGCTCCATAAGCAACCTGAACAATACTCAGAGATCGTATTCGCGCACCTACGTCAAGTAGCACCTCTCTTGGGCGCTTTAACTGCTATACCGGATTCTGTTACGGTGCGGGATGATGCATCCTGCTGGTTGGGTTCCTCGCCTTCGCTCGCCTTCACAAGTCGTTTCGCCACTACACATTTACATCATCATGGTCACCCTATCACCAAGATCGTTGCCCTGCTATGGCTCACCATGCTCAATGTTTTTGCCCCCTGCGCTGTTATTGTAGAACACTGAGTCCATGATGGTCATACTCCCACCCTGGTGGGATACACCTCCTCCTTTCTGTTTGGCAAACCCGCCTTCGAAGAGACAGCCTTCAACCCATAAATCGGACAGTTGAGCCTGTGCAAACCCGCGTTCCAAAATTTTGTGTACAGGCTTGGGTGAGTATTGTGCGTGTAACTGCAGACACGCTGTATTGTGCTGGAACGAAAAATAAACAGACGGTAGTAGCACCCAGAAGTGTATGGCTAGGGATAGGGTTAGGATTAGCGATACAAATGTAAGTATCAAAATGATAGCAGCCGCGGAGCTGATGGTTTAGAGATAAGCATAGAGTCGAGTAATTAACCATCTGCTGCAAAGCTCACGGTACGCGGGAAGAGGCATTCTGGGCGTACGTCGAAGCCTGGAACTTCTCGTCTATTTGCAGCCCCAAGTCAGGTGTAAACACCGCCACGAACACAATGTGAGCGACGCAAAGCCATCACCGATGAACCGCAAGCACTCGACGTTCATATTTTTGAACCCCAACCCCCACCTTAAACACCTCCAGTACTACGGATACGTCTCGACAAATGTTTATATTTTGAAACTGCAAACACCCAGCAGGGATATTGATTCCGACCAAACCACTATCACCTATCAAACAGGACGTTTCAATGGTACTCTTGCAGTGCAGAGATAAAACCGATTGGATAGTGGATACAAACAATCACGCATCTATCTCTTGTGGGGAATGTGAAGCCTTGGAGTGGTGTCCACGGAATTTGTATGGTACAACTATATATGAAAAAAATAGTACGAAGCGTGAACGGAAATCTATCGATCGCCCCAACTCGCCGACAAACAGGAAGCCACATGAACGAATGCAGTGGCGATATTATTACGAGTGTGGCAACCACAAACCGAGCAGAGGAAACCCCGACGCCACTGGCCGGCGAGGGCGATCTTCCATACAACGTTTAACCCCTTTAGAACTCCAGAGATGAAAAGTGGCAAAATGAGGTGAAGACTACACCATCGGCCATACAAAGCAAAACATACTGCAGGGGTAGGGTATCGTAGTTGGGATATCCGAACTTTAGCTCTATCGGCTTCATGACACGCGCGCTGCATGACGCTACTCATACGGCGCCCGCACATCAGCAACCACCGTTAATAGCACTACGAATTTCGGTTTTTCCTCTCGCTATACATGGGTCAATAACGTGCTTACCGCGATGCCACCGCCTGCGCCGTTGACAACTCCGTCGTCAAAGGTCGACACAAACCCAGCCTCGCAGTATCTGAACATCGAGTCAACGACAATGAGAGTTGACTCGTTCGCGAATATTCCTCCGCCCAAGTTCTCGGCGAAGTTGTCGTTGAACTCGCACCGGGTGACGGTCACGTTAGAGTTGACCGCGTAGACGCCGCCCCCAATCCCGTCTAGGCCGTCTGTGGTGTTCGCCGCAAATCCACCGCGAACGACCAAGTCTTCCAGGTTTAATATCCCGCCGTCGACGTAAAACAGTGGTCCGAAGGAGCCTTCCTTTTCTGTACTGAATGTTATATTTGATGGTCCCACGCCCACGACCGCTGATGTTAGGCCTAGCGGGAGCGCTAGCTGGCTTGTGAGCTCCTCGAGCGCCTCGTTGCCACCCAGACTGCTGGTTCCTTCGCTAGAACTGGCATCGCCAGATATTGTCACTGTGGTGCCAACGCCGATGACGATAGTCCCGGTCACGTTCACTTCGCCGGACCAGTATACCTCGAATTCCCCATCCTCGCAGTCGAACACGGTCGTGAGGTCTAGGTCGTTGGTGTTCGAGACATACACTTGCTGGGCTGCTCCTCCTCTTGCAGTCGTCGTTGAACTATCGGACGTGCAAGGTGCCGCGAATACCCCCGTGCTCATCCCAGGAGAAGATGTCAGCACCGTGTTCATCGGCGCCGCGAGGATTGCGCCACCGAGAAGAAATAAACCAGCTTTCACATGATACGGAAAACGGCGCGGTTTAGCGCCCTGGCTTGATGCCCGCCTCCTTGTGTTCCACTCGCAAGGATACACCTTCATTGGTTGCCGCTGGGGTGGTCGTTCGTCAGAAGTCTTTGCTGGCTGCTGATGTACCGACAATGGCGCATGTCCCACGGAGGGCTCAACAGTATGGTCCACGAGAAGGGCTGTGGTATGGCTTCCGCGAGCCTAGAACACACGCATTGAGGAAACGAGCGCTGGCGCTGTTGATCTGCGGATATGTGCAGGAAATTGAAAGGCGGTAAAACGGATAGGGGGGGGCGGGGGATCAGAGAGGGATCAGTTTGGGATAAACGTGTCAACAACACCAGATGAGAGGCTTTTGCTAGAACCGAAATAATTGCTTAAATAATCAAGCGGGCGGACACCTTTGCTGCTGAAGGCAAGATTACGTTCCTGGCTGTATTACCTTATAAACGTTACGACTGGCTTGCTTTCGGTCACATTAAGCATATTTGTAAGCCGAGTACCTCACCACATGCATGTAATCGTATTGCTCTTCTCCCTCGCGCTTGTGCGGGTATCAGTGCAGAGTAAGTCGAGACGGGTGAAAACACGAGGGGTCTGGGACGGCCGGCACACGTTTTAAGTTTTCGAAATGAAGATTTTGTTTTTCAGGCTGACGCGTGCTACGATGGAGTTACTATTTGGATAGCACATTGTAGCTAAACGTTTTTTTGATTGACGGGGCCTCCTTAACCCAAAATCGTCAGGTCGCCATTCTTGTTTTGCAGTATTCTTGTTTTGCATACTCTGGTCACGGGATTGTTAATCGAGTTTCACTTTCGCTTTTCTATACACCAGCGTTCGGGTGAGGTACGAGAGCTTCTCAACTTAGAGGCCTCAGAAACAAACGATGCACCCCTACCGTCGTAATAGTAGCATGTGTCGACTGTCAACTAAGGCTCTTCCAATCAAGCGGCGTTTCTCATTACCAGTCCTGGGGTGAACAGCAGTCTCCTACTGCAAAATGATTCAGTACCAAATATTTTTGTTTCTCGCCTGCAGGACTGTGAAAGTTTAGAAACGACGCTTATTTTGGGAGTGCCTTACAGTTGTGGTCGGACATAAAGTGGCTACGCCATCCACTTCGTCCTTTCGACCCATTGCACTGTTCGACGTGTGAGTCTTTCTTTAAGTGGACGGCGGTGAACCCGGGGCACGTTTCCTCGACAATTACCGAGCACCTGCCCTGTCCGAAACAACCACAGAAGACTTGAAGAGTCGCCCGGCTTGCACTCCGCATTGAACGACATGTGATGTGTAGTATTGACCTAGTGCGGTAGAGCACGAGCCATACATTCAAACGACCCTGACCTGGGAACGGGTATAAATGGACAGATACAGTAGGTGTGGAAACTTTCATCTTAATCGCGTGGTTGTACACCACTTAAACAGGCGCTTAGGGTGGGTCAGTACCGGCCTCTGGCGTTGCGTCAGGTATATTCCGTACATTGTCTCCCGTTCAAACACACAACGCTGCCGTGTGGATGGTTTAACGAGCATATCGTGGGGTATGGAACACGTAAGGCACTGGTATCGACGCCCTGAGACGCCATCTGCTCTGACTTAGGCATGGCCGCGCTCGGTTGGTAGTTCTAACGCGTTGGAAAATATGGAACGCCACCCAATATTGCGGTTGTTTGATTCTCACACATGTGCAGTATAAGACAAACATGCATCGTAGGGGAGAGGAGCTTTCGAGAAGAGAAACGACCGAAAACCGAGGGTTGTTAATGGTTGACGCACGACCCGTAGCCGGGACATGGGGATTGGTCAACTCCCTGGTCAGTGCCATCCAAACATCACATGCAAGATCTCAGGAGTCACTCATGGGACCTGAGGGAACTTCTCATGCCGTATACCGTATACCATTCTGAACGGAAAGATAAGCATATTTAATGAATTAATATTAGTACAATTCGATGCTTATATTTGAGGTCAGAGTAGTACAGTATACCGGGATCTGTATGATCGATGTATCGCACTCAGCTTGCGAAGTGAGTTTCGACGAAATCCGCGATCTCACAGCTAGATAGAGTGTTTTTGTAATATTTTTTTATAATATTTTTTTATATTTTAAGGGGACGGGTTGGCCCTGATCGCTTCGTATATAATAATAGTTACTGCTGTACTCCTATCCACACAAAGGTTTCCCACTTTGAAACAGAATCTAACAATCGCGAGTTTCAGACTGGAGAATATTCAAATTTTGACGTAAGACTTTCGGAAATAAGCGGGTTTCCTCGCACCAAGTCCCCACGTGTTCAGTCACCCTTTTACTGCTCCTATTTGGATCCTACACAAATAAAGCTCTTTGTTCCCGAAAACGTGGGCACAATCCAAATCTTGTAAGTCTGAATATAGACCACTCAACCGGTCGAACTCACAGCAGATGTAAATTGAAAAACAAATGTAAAACGTTCAAAAATGAAACTGTAGAATGTGGATTTATAAAAGCAAAATCATGTCTGCACATGGCCCTATTTGACGTATTGTATACAGCCTGGGCATTGGTATTTCACTGAATCGCCCTTCAAACGAAGCAACCCTGCCTTGCGTCGCATTCTCGCTTCGCCGTCGAGTTCTGTTATCGAAGGTGGTCGAGGGGGGGCTCCATTGGTACGCGAGCTTTGGTCCTTTGGTACGCGATCTTTCGTGATCGGTCATCAAACAACTCAAAATCGGAGAATGCATTTGGGTGTAACAGAGGTTAACACCCTGGCATCGTATCATAAAAAATTGAAAAAGGTAAAAGACAGCTGTCGAGGCGTAGTCAGTTGACTTAGGGTTGTAGCACGGTCGCCCACAGAAAAAACACCACCAGGATACAAAAACCAGTCCAAATACCAATGCAGAAGTTGGATATACGAGAACTATGATGCTTAACTTAGGTCTGACATAGATATGCTTTTCAAGTGTGCTTCCAAACAGTTCTGAGTTGATATTTGTTTTTCAACAACACTTTCACGAAAAACAAGTCGACTCACACATCGCAGCCAGCTTTAAAGCAGAGCGCAGAAACCACTATTAATAGGTGCTGCCTGTTGTGGCTTTCTTCTTGGTGGGCTGCTTAAGTTGCTTCTCCGAGCGACCCCCAACGGCTTCGACGTCGTTCTGACAGGAGGATCATCCACTGGTTCTTGCCCCGCTAAATCGACAACCGTTTGGGAGTGACGACTTCCCGAAATCCTGAATATCTACGCGGTCCTGAGCCCGCGTCGCCCCTCGAGACGAAGGGGGTTAACCCTACTTTGGTCTATGGCGTTTGATTGGGTTATGGTTAGGGTTAGGGCTAGGGTTAGGGGATATATGGTGCAAAGTTAATATCAACTACTCTAGTTTCTCGAATAAGTGGTGAGGTACCCGCCTCGCGACCGCTGCTTGACGTGAGCACCAGCCATGGTCTTTTCGGAGTGGACCAGAAAAGGCCTTTTCCTCTGCCGTGGTGGTATGGGGGTTTTGTGACTTGTGGCCGCGTGACTTCTCCGGCTTTCTGAGCTCCGTGTTCGGCAACCTAGCGGCCAGCTGCTGTTGTGGAAGCAGCGTGGGGTCTTTCCAAACAACTGCTCGTGAACTTCATTTTTCAAAATCACAGTGCCATATTTTGAAACATCTTTTGTTTTTGCTATGAGAACTATGAAAAGCGGTTCACAGCACGAAGCCTTATATCAAATTATGTGACTTTTAGATCTGCATAGTGCAGCATTTCGGTTTGGAGAAACGGATATAAAATCTAAAAGATCATTGAGTTCGAAACTGTGTAATACGTACCAGACAAACAAAGAAACCGACCCCTGACAAATCAGGCACCCACTGACCTACGTGCGATAACAGTGCCTTCCCACAGTAGTCCCAGACCGGGTATATGCCGCGACCGTTGTTACCCAACGCGCGCGAGGGGGCGTCTTGCTTCAAGAGTCTGATATCTGGACCCGGCCGCCATCACCATGATCCTGGTCTTCCCATGGCCGTGAGTAGCCAGCGTCGGGTCGCCGGGACTTCTTCATCTGGCTATATTTGTATGTGCCTTTGCCAATGCCCTTTCGAGTCGGTTTTCATGCGTTTTCATCATTCTTTACTTTTTCTGTGTTCGATTGTTCTGTTTCCGCTTTCGCACGCGGGCGTATTTGTCGCTCTGTTTGTTTGATTTTGATTCGTGTTCGTATATTCTCTCGCGTCCTCCTTTCCTTTTTTGTCCGTTCTTATCATTGTAATTGTTCATGTTTTTCTCTTGTATGTTCCCTTGGTTAACGTTGCAAATGTTTTACACCTCTCTATACACATGCAGCTCGATACAGCGCTAATTTGTGAGTCCCGATTTAACTTCATGTATTCCTAGCCAGAGGTGTGCTATCTCTTTCTTCTCGGTTGTCAGTGTGTGTCTGTGTGCCGGTGTAGGAGTGTACTGCTGTGTTGTTTGTTTGATGTGTACGCACGCAGAGTTCTCCGGTCAGTTGTAGTACTTGGCACGCGCTGCGTTTTCTTACTACCAGGTACAGTACAGGAAACATGCTACTGTAGTAAGAAACATGCTAATAAGAAACGCAGGCTGATAATTTTCACGAAAATAAACTAAATTCGGGAGCCTTTATGCTGAAGTGAGTGTAGAACACCCCCGCTCTAAAATAAGACACTCAGCCTGAGTCAGCATTTCTGTTTCTTAATAGGTGTCCTGTACTGCAGTTTGACACGTTCTACGACTACGAGTACTGTACGCGGCGGTTGATAGCCGTCCACAAAGTATCCCGACTGCACCTACACTACGGTACTGCAGTGTCTAGCAGAGCAACGTCCCCTTCATAGATTCCGGTTAACCACACGATCTGGTCGTACATTTTAGAAATCCATCCATCCTTCTTGATGGAGCATACGCGATCCACACAATGTAGTGCAGTCTGCTGGGGGCATGAGCAGCACTTCTATAACAACCCTACACAATCATACAGTATACTTTAGTAGAGCAAGGTCACACCGTTGGGGTGGGTATAGCTCCTTTTTCGTTGAGAACAGCCTAACGACCACATTTATGGCAGAGTATCTTGCGAAATACCTGGTAAACTACAGCACAAAAATAGCTGAAGACTTGTAATGCGATCCTAGGGTAGAGGAGCCAGCCACAGACGGGCCAGACACACACGGGCGAGTGGCCTTGGGTGTGGGCGAAATAGGAGTCCCTCAAATTGCTCACGCTAGAAACGTGAATGGACTTCTAAAGCAAAGGGGACTAGCCAATTCACCGAGTGTGGCGGAAAGCCGCTGAAGTCGAACACCCTGTAGTGATTTCCCTGCCGTAGTCTTGGTCAGCACGAGACCAGGCCTGACTCGAATTTCTGCTTTGACATGCAGCATTTATTTTTTAGCGAATTTAGCGTGACTCGGCATATTACGGTATCATGCAAAGAAGCTTACGGTTGAACTTGCAAGTTCCAGCAACGTACGAGTATCTATCCAAGACACCTGACGGTGCTGCTGCTATTCTACGATATCCGTGCGTGCAGACTCATTGGGGGTTGGCATCACTCCTAGGAAATTGTCGTGCTGGCCCTCTGGTAGCACCCTGGGGAGTCATCGACCTACAGTACGTCCTTGTGGTGATACTCGAATGTATTGTGGCAGAAAACGGCCGACCGATCACGTGTGGTTTTGCAAAAATGAGGTCTGTAGTTGTATCAAAATCTCACAGCAGCTCGGCCGTGACCCGTTTTTGTTCAAAGTGTTGCGTGCACCATAAAAACATCCAAAGTTTTCCAAGAAAGAACACTCGATCAATATCAACAACCTCTCTCTGCTTGCCTGGTGGACTTGTTGGACTGTTGCTGTGGTTGGCTGTTCGTTGGTCGTGACGTTCCGGCTCCGTTTGGTGTTGTTGTAGCCACGCTAGGCCTTGAGCATATTTGGGTCTGTGATTTCCAGTGGTACTACAGTGCAGTACCGAAGCAATACAGTAGTGGTCTCTCTATAGTGCCGGTGTGAGCCAGCCGGAATCACCGGCACTATAGCGGCAACCGGCGCTACTCCGCGTACTGCTACTACTTGGTGTTCCCATCTGTGCCAAGTGATTTCACCGGCGCTATAGCGGGCAACCGGCACTACTCAACCGGCGCTATAGAGGGACCACTACTGTAGCAACATGTATGTGTAATTAACCTGGATGCCCGGACGGAAGTTCAAGCAAGATCGTGTTTGTGCGATCTCCTGAAAGTAGCAGCAAAAATAGCGACGAGGTCGATCTACCGAGGACCGCGAAAGCGACGAAGCCGAGTAGTAACAAGACGAAGCCAAGTAATATCAAGACCAACCCGATAATACCGAGCGACTGAACGATCACCCTGGAGCTGCTGCTACTCAATGGAGCTACATTATACAGTAAGTAGTACAAGACACCGAATAATACTAAACAGAGAAGTAAGAAGGCAGGCCGATGTCTACAACAGGGACGATAGAAATCCGGGAGCCGTTGCGCTGAAGTTACTGTTGTTGTAGTATTTAACTCACCCTCTCCCAAATATCGAACCCAGAATGCTGTACACTGTTTAAGTTTCTCGTTTCGAAGGGGTCCTGTACCGTGATGTAGCACACTGTGTTCTACTACTGCCGTGTCGCGGCTGCGCGATGTGCCAGGTACGAACGAGGACGTCGTAACTGTATTATGTGGTTCTGCCACCGATGCTACTGCATGATGCAAATATTATGGCTCTTCAAGCATAAAGTAAGGTCCCCCGGCCATGCATGGGATAGGAGCGGCACACAGCGTATAGACGAGCCGCATTGGATACCCTTCTTTCACGTCGCATAGAAGACGTGCGGATTCTAAATGACTCGGATCAATCCATTCATGGCCAGGTGGCTGCCAAGGTGGTGGCTTCTGTGCGGGCGGGCGGCCTTCAGCCTTTCAACTGCACGTACCCCGTATCACTGTAGTAGGCGACTGAGGCATTTTCTTCGTGTTTTGCGGCGAAATAATTGGAATTAGTGTAGGACATATATGTTGTGCAGCACAAGTCAGACTCTCGATAAAAAACATGGGCGACTAAAAACTGCGCACGCCGGACAGATCAGATTCCATGTCGTGACCTGTGGCTTCCAGGGCAGATAGGTCCCTGACCGATAGTTTCTGTATGGCCGAAAGAACATGTTGCCGGTTGAGAGCCATATTGTCTGAGTGATCTTATGAATAGTACAAATCACAATAGTTATTTAACCCCTAGAAACGCCTTGGTTTAGACATAAGTTCAACATGCGATACACAACAATTACCACCCCACCCACCCCCCTT
>JBBMKB010133167.1:0-19362 GCA_037833945.1 Alaria marginata
CTGGATGTACGAAGTCCACATCAACGGTATAACATATCTGGTACAAACCTCAAGGTTTTCCATGCGTATCCGCGTGAGATAAGCCACCACTAGCATCGGCCGGCCACTGGCTCTCTGTCAGTCTCGAGATGGTCCTTCTTCCCCCCACAACATCCCCCCTTATGTTCGGATATTGTGGTGATTGCTAGCAAGGAATCCCACCATATATATATATAAGCTGCGCCATGCCATACACCCTTAAATATACGACAACAATCAGTAAAACAGGCTCGAGAGGAGACGTAGCCGTACCGCGCCGAGGCTGGCATTTTTCATAATCAACCGTTGAAGCTATAAACAGAGACAGTGTCCGTCATAGAGCCCGCACAATGTTCATCAATCATCAATTTAGTTGTTTCGTCAATTCTTACACATCATACGTCGGCAGCAGGCGCGAGGTGCAGTACGTACGTACTTCCTGGTGGACATTAGCTGCGTACGTAGAGAATGTACAGGCGCACGCACAGCAAAACCAGGGAACCGTGGGGGCGGTACTCCAATTTAGACTGCTATGTGTAGGCCACTAGCGCGAGCAGCCCGGTACCTCATTCAAGCAAGGTAACGTTCAACTATGATGTGAGCGCAGCATGAAGACTATTCCAAGGCGGTACAGATCGCCGAACAAGGTGGCCATTCGTGCGATTGGCCCTGACGCGCGACAATTAAGGCCCTCAAATACCCCCCCTGCCGTAGCCTCAGTCAACCGTAGAACAGCACTCCTGCTAGTGACCACGGGCTTGCCACCTTTAGTCTTTCAACCCTGCATGGTCGCATGGATACGTAGAATTGAAGACACAGGCAGTGGCGTTTCCGTATCCTACGGGAGCTCGACACGCGTAGCAGCCGCAGTTACAAGGCCAGAACGACTCCCTGCGCCCCGAACTGTCTACCGAATGCACTGCCATGCAAGCCGTTTCGTCCTTTGCAACTCGTTCGTAATCGAGCACTTTTGTATTTGACACTGCCTCGTCATGTGGTTTCTGTTGGCCAGCGTAATATCTTGTTGCCAGCGATGATGTAATATCCATCGATACGAGTAGCACCACGGGCGGAGCCGTGGCCCTAACGGCAGATATCATATTATAATTTTCTGTGTCTTCCAGTTTGAGCATAACACAGTACGATACTGGCTGGCGCCAGCAAAAGAAGGGTGAAACGGACACTTGAACATCTATTTCTAGCCGTAACGACATAGAACATTCGGATTATGTGGCTGATTTTCCACCCAGAAAGGTGGTATCTCGAACATAGGAAGCCCATATTTCCTTGCGAAAACCATAGTTGATTTCGGTGCTACTCAAGGCTCAGATCGCCGGGTCGGGCCGGGTCTCCTGATGTTAGGTCACGTGCAATTTGAACCCCATCGGGCATACCCGGTCCGGTTGGGCCGGTTTGACTCACACACAGGTAGACTCTAGACTTAATAAAAACACGCGCCGCACAAGCCTTGCGAACGGCAAAAATACACATACTGTACCAGCAGTCTGCGTCTGCTAGTAGATTATAAGCTTGCTAAACGGTCCGTTACAAAAGTAAGGTTGGTTTTCAACTAATTTTCGGAGACTTTTGCCTCTCTCTATGTTACCTGGTAGGTCATTGCCACATCCTGTTGCAATATCTTAATGACCTTGCCTACCAGCGGAAAACACAGGGGATGACAATCCGACATTCTCTACTCGTATTTAGGAAGTTAAGTACCTGGTATGTATCGTTTTCATATTGTATAAGCATACAGTATACCGGTAAAGTTTATATCTGCTTCGTGAGATATAGTTTGGTACATCGTTGGGTCGGGTTTAGTCTAGAAGTTAGTAAATATATATACGTAGTATAATAATATACCGGTAACCTTTAAATCTACCTTAAGGTAGGGTATATTTCGAACATTTTCAAGTCGTATGTAATATAGGGTAGGTATAAGTTCGCAAGTACATAATGGCGTATGAGGTTGTGCCCCCTACCTATCTTATAATTTGTTTTGTGTGCCCATCCCGCCAAAAGGGCCCCAAATTGAGGATAGCGTTCACCTCCCCTCAGCCTCCAACCCCCATATTTTACGGTTCGCCGGTTGGCGGAGACAATACCAGATATTTGATATATACTCGTGCGTTATTGTGGTGTCATAAACTATGTATTTCGTGTACTCTCGACCCGTTCCGAGAGTATACTGTACAAAGGTACACTCCGTGTGCAACTGTTGCAGAATAATACATAATCCGAGATACCCGGGGCGGCTCTATATGACTACTGTTCAGAATAAAGCCAGCGCCGTCTGGAGTTGGATTCAGTCCATATGCTGCCTTTCTCTTAGCAAGGTTGAAATGTAAAGCCTGTCGCAACGCTGGCTATATGGATCTCAGCCCGGCATCGGGATGGTCCGCCATGCACATCACGCGACGGCCACGACTCGGCAGGGCATTAGACACAGTGCTCCATTGGTGGTGTCCCCATCTGTTTCTGACTTTGGAGCAAGACGGGCCTGAAACGCTCAGAACTGAACATGGAGGCCATGATGACCGACATCGAGACAGAAAAACAGATACATAGACAGTTAGACGGACCGCAAACATTTACTAACAGGGGCAATAAGACACTCATAATAAACTGCCCGCAATTAGCTGTGGCTGGCAGCATCACATACAACTGGCGATGCCTTACTTCAACCTGCTCACTATTTACCACGACCAATCGCGTTCGGACGAGCTTCTTCTCTTTTTGTGCTGCGAGCGAGCGAGCCTGCAACTACCACTAAGAATATACCGCAACGACAAGCGACGATCAAATGAAAAAACAGCGTAAACTCCCACCAGAAACGACGAAGAAAGCACAATAAAGAAAACTAGCTTCAATGAAGGATGAGCGTACATATTCTACTTTTTAATAGACGAACTGACTGTTGTGTAAGTGATTTCATTATTTTTGGCGACTAACCAAATACCGAGAGCAGAATTGATTAATTATTGATTAGGCTACCTGAGCACATCACATACGACCCTTGCTCGGCTTCCTGGCCGTTGACGGTCTTTTGTCCATCCCTGTCTTTTTCTCGACGGTTCACGCCTTCTCTGCTTCATTGTTCCAAGATTTGGGCACACATGGAACACGCAATGAAAACAAAAAGGCCCGTAATACCCGTACTCACGGCTCGTATATACCATATGATTCAAGGTTTAGAAACGATATGTCCAACCGAATCACATGCGGGAGTCAGGGTGTTGACTAACTCACAATTTTTAGAGAGAGAGGAAGAACTTGCTAGTGGGACCAAGGTACAGTCGTATACCGCGCCGAATCTATTAGCTCTAGCCTTAACCTTAGGTCAACAACTCTAACCCTTACCCTATACCCCTGACCCTAACCTTAACATCAAATCGGACGCCAAACGGGCCAGAAACGAGGCAAGCCCCCGGCTACGCCCCGCTCTATTTTTTTTCGTATGCCGAGCCGATGCGGGCCAATATCTTCCACCTGCGGACCACGATTTGCCTATATTTCCCTCATGACACTAACAGTGAGCCGTCTATTTCCGAGCGTTTTCCCCATCGACCCGGCTGGACAGAGCGCTGCACCATCTGTGATGCATTGACACAATCATCAACGATTCGAAACGAACAATAATCTACTACGAGGGTATTACGGTGTAGATAGTGTAATACATTATGACACCGTAATGCACGTAAATGTAGACGCTGTGGCAAAGCGTTGGAAGAAGAGATATGAAACTGACTAACACTTAGCTATTACGGAACATTTCCGATTTTAGAAACAAAAAACTGAACAAAAACCAAGAAAATACCTGCTGGGCCCGTGGCCGTTATCATTCGTGTATTCAGTTGGTTTGTCCCAATCCATGTATTAACCGTTTGAAGCGACGCTGAATGTCCGTAGGGGTATGCCAACCACCAACAAACAGACACAAGCTACAGAAGTGAGAAGAAACAGTGAGGGAGGCGGAATATTCAAACATCACTGCGTCCGTTGAGTGTTCACAAACAAGTTTTTGGAAAATACTCGACGGGCAACATCCAGGAGCACGGCGACCCCACCCGCCTCCCCCTTCATCAACGCTCGCTCACAATCACTCGGCGCCATCCACCACACGCCAACCCTCAGCACTACAGGAATCTGCGCAACCACCTTTGGTAAGTCTTTGGTAACCCATGGTTCCTCTAGCGGGTTGGGGCACGGTGCACACCTTTAACTCTACGGGCCGTTTTGGCAAATGATATCATACCAAATTGTTTCTGTGTACGAGTAACGAAGCGATCGCATTGAAACCGCGAGAGGAAAACGGCGGCTCTTAATCGGCTTGATGGTTACGTATATATGTATGATACTTATGTGCTTGTTTTGAGTAGGAAGGACATAAATAAATTCACAGTATACCTGGTGATAGATAATCTATTCTACTCAATAGGATATTATATCCAGTTGTTGTTGGGTGACAGATGCCGACTCTGTGGAATAAGCAAAAACGATTCACTGTCAGTCACATCTAGCTGCGGTATTAGGGATCACAGCGCTGCTGCTCATGTAATGCTAGCCACAAGGTGAAAAATTACGGTGCTTCGTCCGTTACCAACAGCGCCAAGGTGCGTCTTGTCGAAAAACTTCGAAAACCACCGAGCAGAGTGCATGAATGAATGCAATAGAAGTTTCCATGCACACTGAATCCCACTGCATGCGCGTAAGAGACTACCAACTAATCCTTGGGCAACGGCTAACCCACTAGGCCACTGCGACCTATGAAAAAAAATTACTCCGACAGGTGCGGACGAATGTAAGTTTTTACTACAACACGCAGAATCTCGCGGTTCGATATTGGTCCTGTTGTGTCGTGTTTTGTTCTTAAATCATTCGAACGCCAGTCTATGGCGCTTAGGTTGCGGCCTGCGTTTCGCCTCAAGCTTTCACTTTAATCTCAAGAAGGGGTCTTTCCTGCCCCGATGTTCCCGCTACGGTAAATATCATATCATAACCCTGTGGGAAAATAGGTACAACATTAGCGCACTGGAGTACAGTAGGAGTGACGGAGTACATGAACGACATATGCCCTGTTGCGGAAACTGCGATTGGTCTTGGATCCACAGGTCAGGTGTTTGCTTTAAGCCTCTTTTGTAACGTCCCTCGTGTACACAACGCCGGGTAGACAACGACAACTATAACGAAACCCCTCTTTGAGGGACGCTAAGAGTTTGGCGCTCAAAAGGGAGCACATCACTAGCTCCTGCCCGTATGCGATAGTCCTACCTGGTATTGGACTATGCCTCACATTGCTCAATGCTGGTTTCAGGATGTACGCAAGGTGATCGACGTTGGAGCTCGTTCTGTACAATGCCGGATTGCACAACAATACGATTACTGTTGTTTCTAGCCTCGCATAGTGAATAACTGGAGCTATTTTATTGATCAAAGTTGTTCGTGGACCCATGCTCTACACGATTAGTGTCGGACAAATCGTCGGGGTAGGGTTTCCCCGCCGGGGTATCATTAGTAATGCAGAGGATATCATACCTTATACTCCGGAGTAGACGATGCTGTGTTAAAAAATAAGTTTCGACACCTCGGTGCACATCTACTTACTAAAGTACTATTTCATAATAATAGTATAACCCTGTACCAGGTACCCTGATCCCCCCCTCTATGACGTTCGGGCTAGATTAGGGCTTAGGCTTCTGGACCTGGTACCTGGTACCAGGTATACTGGCGTCCCAAGTGGCTCAGTTGGTAGCCTCGTAAACCTTCTGACGGCTTTACTTCGGGATCGAATCTCTCCGCAATTTAAAATTCGCAATTAGCAGTAGAAAGCGATGCTACATTCAATTTCGTCAGAAACCGAAATTCGAATTAAAATGTCGACGAGGGAAGAGGTCGGCTGAACCCCTCGCGCGACATAAATTAAGGCAAGAACCGCATGATTAAAGGTGGAGAGATATTTTTTATGTGATTACCCTCCCCCTGTGTGACCCCGGCTGGCGCTTCAAAACATCAGGCTCCCAGAATAAATGGGACGAAACACACACCCTATTAGCGGAATATTAGGGTAGGTGTACATGACTGATATGCGCACCTGTGTAGGTGTGTATATATACTTCGTATATATTTTATGCAGATTAGATGCGAAGTACATGTTAATGTCAGCGGCCTGAACAACAGTACCTTATATTGTATTTAGTTTACCATCCATGGGCTGCTCATGACTTTGCACATATCTGGTGTGTTGTAGGTCCTGGAGTACACGACAACGGTATGGTTCTATTTTGGTCTATTGAAAATACCGTACTTTGGTGGCTGCTGACGTTAACCCTACGTGCCCAGTGGTCACGGTACAATCTACGTAGTCTACAGCAACGGGATATTTTCCTGTGCATGTGGCACTGGAGTGATCCAGGTACAGTGTTCCACAGCCAAACCAACCAGCTGTGGATACATCGTGTGCTACGACACTACCCGACACTAGGCTAGGGGATATACGTGCGTCGAAGTATTTCGTGGTCGAAACCCAATCAAGACTGACCCCTTTCGCCGCTACGGGATAAAGTACCCTACGTACTTCTAAAGGGTGCGACAGTGCTCTAGTGCTACTGTTTGGCGCGCGGTACTGTAGTTTCGAAAGGTTTATTAGGTCAGACCCGCGTTGCACCTGTCCTCTAAAATATATCTTAATACCTTTGCCAGGTCCCACACAGGGAATCTGCTACGCTGTACTGTGGTTTACTTTTTGTTAAGTATAAACATACCCATGTGTTATTTAAGAGGTAAACGTGATGAGGTCGGGCCTCTTTTGAACATTCCCTCACCTCTCTGTATTCCTCCGCATATATTGTTTTGTTTTATTGTGATGCCCGGCTGTGTTTAATGTCAATCACGTGTTTAGTGGGGCCTAAGTGTCTTCAGGATGTTTCATTGACACAGTTGTTTCTCGCTTCCCTCGACATGCCGTCCGGACCTTACATTGTAGACATGACATATTGCCAACCGTGTTCGTGGGATTGTGACTTGTGACATGATCGGTTAACACTTGAGTTGTATGCTGCTGCTGTTAATGTTGTTGTTGTTATTGCTGTTGTTGTTGTTGTTGTTGTTGTTGTTGTTGTTGTTGTTGTTGTTGTCAAATTGAGAAGAACTTTCCTGATGATATTACTTGTTTTTTGCGTAGAGGTATGGTATGTGTTCCAGAGAGTCAAACGTTACACTAAGAAGTGCAGTTATTTGACCAGCTATCCATTGCACCAAACCAAGTCGTAATTAGCAATGCCAGTGACTAGGAACAGGTCATAAAATAACAGTTGTAGAATCATCACACGGTAGGGGTGCAGCCAAAGTTGCTGAGAACCTAAATTAAAAACTTAATATTTCACCTGAAACATGACTTTGAAGTAATTCGTTCGCGCAACCAGACCAACATTTCTATGCGCTAGTCCTAAACCAAACACACTCGTGAGTATATCATACCGGTAGGTTCTCACTTGAGGAGCTCAACCGGTATCAAAAGTTCTTCCAAACAAGTGCAACCCCTACGGCGTGATGACTCTGTATTTCGCGGGTATTTCGAAATCCTGACTACTTGCCATATTGCTTTGAATGCATGCCCAATCGTGCGTGGTCTTGCCGAAATTTGATTAACAAACGCAAAGTAAGTTTGTAGAGCAGCTCATCATGGAGTAGTGTCGCATGATCGTGTCAAGGCCATCAAATTGTTTAGCATCGGAAGTGTTCACCGTACCGTCAATATATTATTTTAGTAGTTTTCGAAACCGTCTTTCCCCCGGCGAAGAGTATCACGGGAGTAGTGCATTACATGTTTTCTCCCTTGCTTTGTGTTCTTCCTGCAGCAACTACATGGTATCGCGTCGCTGCGTTTGCCTACAGTACAGCATTGTGTATGTGTGTTTTCGTCCTATACATTGTGGGCGCCAGAAATTTTGACGCACCAGCCGGGGTCACACAGGGGGGAGGTAAACACAGAAGATTTCTCTCCACCTTTCCTGCTGCGGTTCTCACCTTAATGTTTATCGCGAGAGGGGTTCAGCCGTCCCCTTCCCTTGTCAACATTAAAAGTCGAATTTCGTTTACTCAAGAATGAAGTATCGCTTCCCACGCTAGTTGCGAATATTTTATTCCTGACAGATTCGAACCCGCAGCATAGCCGTCAGATAGCTTATGGATTTACCAACTGAGCTACTGGGGACGCCAGCTACATTAGACGTATGCGACGAAAGGCCGAGAGCATAATAAACTGCAGCGCCCAACTTGAGGAGCTCTATATACCTCACCGGAAAACTGGATTTGAGTAACTGCTAACGTGCAAACATACACACGTAACACAAACGACCCTGCACAACAGAGAAGGTGTGCGGAGACGTAGGTCAGATGGTGTTCGTTCACAACGGCCTACCCGTAATGTGCCACTCACTCGTCAATAGAAGCAGCAGTCCATAACGCAGCTTACGTTCCTTCACTGCTGATAACGCATAACATTCGTCTACATCTCACACGAACAACAAGGTGCCCGTAAGGACCACTTTTGTCGCGGTGTATACCATTTTCACATCAACACAACATATACTCTCCGCTAACAAAGAGGTTTACGAGAAGCTGGCATGATGCCGGCGATCAGGTACCTCAAACATCACATTAACGAACAACGCAACACCAACGCTATTTGGACCGTTCCGTCACGTCCTGATCAGAGATAGTATGAAGACGTCAAGTGCTGCGCAAACGGCGTTCCTGCTCGCCCTGACAGCTGGAACTGGAAACGCCACCAGGTACGAGATAGCCGTCAACAATTTCAGCCTCAAGTTCAGGGTGTTCTGGTTCGACGATGATCGCGGTGAGCCTTACCGAATCGCTTTCTCGAAGAAGGGCGTATACTCGGCCTACACATTCGACACGCTGGGACAGCTGCAAACGATCACTGTCGATGGCGAAGAACAAACCTTTTCCGCGAGCCCAGACGTTTCCGATAGCACATCGGACGTCAGATCTAGGACTCTCCTAGCCATGCAAGAGGATATAGAAGCCGACGAAATGGTGCTGGACCGCCACCATCACAGCCGTCGCCTTTACGACTGCTCGGACTGTGAGAACACGTGGGACACAATGTGCGACACAGGCCTGACGGACGTGTGCACCGTCTCGGCGTCCGGCGAACTGACCGGGGACGCCCAAGTGTCGGTCGCCCTGCTGTGCAGCAGGTTCGGCAAAGAGTGCAACGCTGCTACTGCGTAAGAAACTTGCGAAGATACGTGCACGGAAGGTAAGTAAAATGCACCCACAAAGAATATTCGCGTGACGGAATATCTGGGCTCTGATTATGACAAACCTCTCCAAACCACCAAATGTGTAGACGCTGACCTCTTACCCCTGCCTTGTTGTTTGTCGCCTGCGCGTTAGAAGGCCGACCGACAGTCTCAAACCCCTCTTCACAGAGCCGAAAGTGTGAATGTTGTTCTCCCCCTCAAACACACTGTCTATGACAGAACTGTGCAAGCCCGACAGATATCCGCGAACATGTGGCATGCTTGCCTCGTACACAAGCGAAATCCATTGCACCCAGGCGCGACTTCTCACATTGGTGCCAATCCACTCGGCGTCCGTGACGTTTGTAGACATTCCAGAGGAATGCGACCCTAACCCGTGCGAGAACGAAGGAGATTGCTCCGCTGACCCCGCCGGCGGCCATGTGTGCTCGTGCGCATACGGCTATGGAGGCATGGCCTGCCAGAACGACACGTCATGTGAGCACCGCCTTTTGTTTGTCGTGGTAGCGGGGTGAGGATATGTTTCTGACACGTGCTACAAATGGGACAATTAACTCAAATTCGTCAGAATGTCATCTTTGTCTGCCATAGTACCCAAGCCATGGGATGTTCCATCGAATTAAGCTCGCAATATGTTAGCAAATATAGGTTTCGTGTGCGGTATAGAGGTCCCCAAGTAAGGAGCCTTCGGGGGAAACGCTACACCCATACCGGCGCATGTGTCGTCTACCGTAGCTACGAGTAAGGAACGTTCGGCAGAGATGAAGTTGATGTAAATGCGTGAGCGATTGTCTTCTTGCTCGATTGCGACCCCAATACCATTTCAACGACATGACCAGTGACCACGCGTCCCCGTCAATCCGACATCCTTAAAACATTGTTTGCCTTGTTGCTACGAACATACCGGTGTTGAAGTCATGTATGTATTTTCTTCGCGGCATCCCACTGTAGGGGTTGCACCTCTTGGGGTCAAACGTTCCTGACCGGTGACGCTCCGAAAGTGAGGAATAACCTGTTGGTATGATCATTTTACAAGTGTATTTGTTTTAGGACTAGCGGATAAAAATGATGATCGGGTTGCGCGAACGAAAATCTTGGAAGTAATGTTTCGGGTGAGATGTTGTGCGCGTCATGTCATGTACTCAGACACGTGTTTCTGCATGCTTACCGTGGGATGACTTCCCTATCAGCTCTCAATTACCAGATCATCTGTTCACCTGACATTCTGGCCCACTTCTGATATGCTTGTGTGCCCGGTTTAATCTGTGTTATATGTTTTATTTGCAGCTTTGGACGCGTTCTATATCGAGGTGAATTATGTCGGGACTTGGACTGACGCACGCCAGGCCGTATTCCAAACTGCAGCTGACAGGTAAACGTTGTTCCTTGATAACTGTACAACAGCGACGATTCGCGCTTTCTAATTCGCCACTTGCCGTGTTATTAGTATCCTTCCCTGATCCCCTCGGTGTAAGCATTTATACATCACATATAATACATTCAGTGAGTTGAAATATCGAAAACAAACGTTCGCGACGTTGTGCTTTCTCCGACCGGCATACATTTCGTGGCACAACTGCATTTTGTTTCGCGTGCGGCACTCTGGTTAGACGGAATCAGGATGGCGTAGGCTCCTCACTATTGAAGTCCATCATGGCACTGCATTTGAGCGCTTGGTATATCCTCTGCGTACCGTCATCACAACGATAAATCCTCTCTATCCGCAATACGAGCTAATTTGTCTCATATGAGCACCCGAACACCCAACCGTTTGCGCAGGTGGGCCGAGGTTGTCACGCGTGTGCCTTGCGGAGGAAACTCTGAATACCCGGCTGGCCGTCTACTAATCAACTCTACTTTAGCTGAAATTGACGGCGTCGGAGGGACTCTCGGCTCCGCTGGGGCGACCAGTGTTTGGACTTCATGCAACACCATCAGCCTTCTAGGAGCAATGACGTTTGACATCGACGACATTGCGGACATGGAGGAGGATGAGGTTTTTGAGGGAGTCGTCCTCCACGAGATGGGACACGTCATCGGTGTCGGGTACGTTTAAGAACGTATCTCGGATGCAGAGCGTTGCGGTTAATCTATCCGCAGTATGGTGTAAGGTTAAAGCAGGCGAGGCATGAAATACAACAGTCCCTGTATCTAGGCGTGTTCGTAGAGATAGAGTATCTCGTTGTAGGGTTTGACAGCAAGCATATGGAGCACGTCACAACGTTATCTATGGCAAGTGTCCGCCACCTGTGTAGTCGAGGCCAGCCACTGCTGTTGCCTCGGCACCACGAGCTATCCGGTCGACAATCGACTGGTCCCTCGAGACGACGAAATCATGAGACTGGGGGGTGAATTGCAAAAACATCGCTAGCATCGTCATCGGCCGATTCAGTAATGACATACTCCGCACATCTGCAGAGAGTGCTCAGCACCTCAATCGACAGCGACGATGTAATTGGATGGGAGAGACGATGGCGAAGCCGTTGAATCACTTCCTCACCAAGAAACGTACCGTGGGTGGTTCTTCGCACAAATGTTCTGCGAAACTTACTACTCTACTCACTAAGAATAGTGTCTTGTTCTACTATAGTACATACACCAGGCAGTCACCACAACATAATGTTACCATTCCATTGCGACGATACACCCGAGGATTGACGGAGGACGGTTTTTATATGTATCTTACAGGAAATATCTTAGGTCAACAAGCAAAAGATACTGTGTCATCCCAACTTATATTGCAAGCGCACACACCCGCAAGGTCATAATTTATCCAGAAAGGGTGCATGAGGAACTCAAAAGTTGGAAGCCTGCAACACTGTTTTGGTGGCCACAGCAAAATACCCAACTAAATTGCTCGCCTGTAACACACGTTGTTGTGGCCGTAGGAAGGTACCCGACTTAATATCTTGCCTGTTATTGAATAATAATTTCGCTCAACGCCGGGTGTTGTATATGAACTGCACTACGCCTATTAAACTTCCCTGTCAGACACATTCTACTAAAGTGGTTCACCATATTTTTTCTGAAGCTTCTCACTTGAGTCTTCAACACTCTCACAGAAAAAATGGTTTGGAGGAAACTGAAAGTGAAACCCGATGAACAAACCCGTGGCCCATCTATACAAATAAAGCATATTGCAAAAACATGGAATGACATTCCCAGGATTTTGGGTTAAGGAGCCCCGTCATCCAGAATATAAAAAATGCCAAAAAGGTGCTACTTCTACCGTATAATGCGTCGTCAGAACCCCAAGAACATGATTGCATGTAGTTTATTTCTCAACGCCAAGTTTTGTGCCGGTAGCGACCCGATACCACGGATGCTGTCCGCGGTATCGCCTTGCCAGACAGATGGTTTTGAACTGTGTTCTGACTGCCTATCAATCGTATCGGGTGCGTTCATCGTGCCATTTGTCAGGTCAAGCGGCTTCAGTAAGGAGTGCTCAACGTGCGGCACGGACGAAGACCCCGCTTGGCTGTGTCCAGCGGCCTAGAGCGCCTACTATGACCTTGGCGGTACTGATAATGACATCATCGAGTTGGACGGGGGATCCGGTAAGCGACAAAGAGCTTGCAGACAGCACAATGACTATTCGTAGACTACGCGCGCGAAGGTCGCGCAAGCTCCGAGAGACACATGCTCCACGTGCGGAGGTTCCACCCCATCGCGGAGAGGAATTGTCGAGAAATTCGACTTAGGTCCCACGACCAACACGATATGTACCAAACGGTCACGGGCGTTAACTCCGCATAGTAAGGACGCCACAGAAACTGGACTACGATGACACCTACTCTGTTTGCGGGACACGAGACACTCAGCGTATAATCAAACTAATTTGAGTGATCAGTTCAGTTGTGCCGTGATACCGAACAAAACCACGTTGTCCCCGCCTTCGCAGGGACGAGCTGCGGCCATCTGGACGAGGTCATTTTCGACGATGAACTGATGACCGGATACGTCGACTCTGTATGCAATTGTCATCGAGTGGTTCGATGTGAAATATGGTATCCACGATAAAGAAACTAAAGTGTGTATCTGCCACACCCGGGTATGTGTGTCGTATTGTTGTCAAATAGTTGAAATTAGATGATAAATAGCAGACACTGCCGCCGAACGTAACGTGTACTCTGTTGTCGAACATGAGGTTTGCCACGTGTTGCTGATGAACCACGGAGATAAAGTTATACGCCTTAGTACAATGCAGTAGCATGTAGTTTGCTATCGCTTGTGCTTCATCTGTTCTTCTTGGGAAACGGTGGAGGTGACCATGTCTTGTTCCTTATTTTGCCCACCATATTGTTCAGGAGATGTACCTGTCAAAAATGACCGCAGCCATTCTCGACGACCTCGACTACGTGGTCGATCCAAGCGCGGTGAGTTCAGAGATTTTGTAAGCGGGGCACCTCTGATATATGTAAACACGCCAATGGTAGTCCCCTAGCTATCACTGGAGGCGACCCCTAGCTATATTGCGGCGATAGCTTGGTTCTAACCATCAACATGTATGATAGGGTCTTCAGTTGCAGTTTAGTACAAAGAGGAACAAAACACGTACGGACGAAGCTGTCGCTGCTGGAATCATACCACCGGGACGCAGGCCCTGGAACGTTATGCGCCTACGGTAAAAGTGCGCAATAGATGCCCCTTCTGCCAGGCGAAAGCAAGATCGTCCCCCCCCACCCCCACCCCCCGACTCCCGAAATTGAACTCCACCCTTTGTGTGTATGTCCTCGTTTGCTGCATCCGGTATTTCTCCCCTTCAGGTGGATTCCTACACTCTTCCCTCCGAGCGCGGTAAGTCTGGTCGAAACGAATACATGCTGCCAATTTACCCCGGTGCCCATCGGGCAAGGCATCCAAGTGCCTGCATCATATACAGTCTAGCTCTTTATCGGCTCTTTGAAGTTGTAGACCTTGTCCGCGGCTCCCTACAACGATCTTTGCACCCTACACATTCAAATCTTGCTTCATTAAGTAAGGTAGTTCCGGTCAGCATTTCCCATGAACACTGCTGTTCGCGACCAACCGTGTGAGGGGCGAGATTATGAGTATGGTGGGCATAACGTTGAAACCAGGCGCATATTTGCCGTGTAAGGCAGATTACAACGTGAATAAATGACGTTTAGTGATTGATTCAATCTATTTCGGCAGAGCTTCATCGACATGTTTATCTATAATCACTTATCAACCAACACATGTGAGATAAAACGTTTTTGTTTGCTGGTGAGCCATTTTCAATCCTTGCCCGCCAGCGTTCAGCATTGTACGTACAGCCCAACCATGGACATTCATATACGATGCCTGTCACGATATGTTGATGTTGTCGATCGTCTGAGAGCACATATTCTACGTCCCACGTTCGCCCTTGCGTTTCAGATGATTCGCTTAGTGCAGAGGAGGGCCCGTCGATTTTCATCAACGACACGAGCTTCGACACGGTCATCACTTCTGTGAACGACGACGGCACCGTTGTCGAAATAGCTGGAAACATCATGGTGTTTTAAGCCGGGCGCGAAAACCGCCGCCGCCACCAGTGTAGCAAACTCTACATTTCCATAATTTCGAAAATCTAAGATACCGGCAGTCTAACAGTATCACAATGAAGTGGGCGGGGAATAGTGTAACGAAACCGTTCACCGGTGGTTAGGCGTAAGGGCTGGTAGCAAATTGGGCCGGTGGTGAAGAAGTGACCAAGGCTGTTCGCGTGTGCTGTTTTTTGTATTTCTTGATCAGCCACCTTATCAACTGTAGTCAATGGACGGTGTGAGACGTGGTACCGAGATAGCACTAAGGCTTTCACGTCATGGTTCAGATATAAGCCAAGCGAGCACAATGAAGCCCGCGACCAGAATATGAGGTTGGATTTGCTTTGTAACTCGGGAAATATTCTACACTCCGATGGGCCGAATGGTGCAATCCGTAAATAGGACGGCAGAAGCTGGTTTGTTTCTCTTTTTGATTGAGTGCATTTCGTAATATATTTGGACAAAGTTCCCCTTAAATCGAAACACTTGCCTTATGAACACAGATAAATATACGGGAGTTTGTATCGCTAATGTATCGTGTCTATGTAGAGCCAGAGGCATGTCGATATATGTGCCCCCTGGGGTCAGCCGGATACTACACATCTCGCTGCGTGGTAGGATGCCGGGTTCCCTTCTTAGGGCTCTATACGTCGAATGTCAAATACTTTCTTATAAAGTACTTGGTGTGACGGGGAAGCATGATTCAGGTGTTTTGTAACATAACGGTCGCCGTGAGTTTTGCCCTTGCTCAGTGTCAGGATCGAGCCAGAGACATAAAAACACATGCCGCCGTCGTCTGACGGAAAACTGTTGGTACCTAGGGCTAAGTTGTAAGATTCCGGGTTAATTTTCTTTGGGCATAATGTATTTCAGGGGAGGCAATTCCTGTCATACGTGTTTGGATTGTGGTGGGGAAGTCCGATGATGTTGTGGCCGACCAATCGTTGTGCTTGCAGCCCAGCATGCGTCAACAGATTGTATGCCCCAGACTAGTGTTAGGGGCTCTGGCCCGGGTGTTGAACTAAAATGATCATCTAATAACAGGACGTTATTTCACAATCGCTCTGTTGTATTACGGGGGAACATAGTAAATAGGACCTACGGTAAACACAAGAACCTATATATTTGCCAATTTTTACTAACACTATTTGGCCCTATTTACTATGGTCTCACGTAATAGTAGTCAGTAGTCTGTCGGTTTGATGTCTGCGACGTAGTCAAGTTCGTCTGACTACGATACCCTTCCTAGAAAACGTCAGACCGATGGACTCGTTCACGGGTAGCACACGGGTTACCACAAGATATATGGTTTGGTCGGTTCCAAATCGGTGGTTTCATAGTGCGAAGTAACGGCCATAATAAGTCGCAGTTGACCGGCGGGACGTTGGTCAAAGGTGACCCCGCAGTGTCCGGATTCCCGTAGGGTGTAAGGCGTGCTGTATTTGTCCCTGTTGGGGTTGAGACAAGTGTGCACTTCGCCGTCCCTTCGCTCCATTGTTTCCTCGTTCAGACCACTAACAATCAGCAACCTGATTATTTCGTAGGGCGGCAAAACCAACTGCGTACCAAATCAATCAACGTCCTGTAGTTCGTGAAGGTCTTGCCGCCATCAAAAAACGACGAGATCGAATGTGTCCGGGTTCGGGGCAAGGACGTGCTTCCAGAGTACTAGATATCCCGTAATGACGGATGCCTATGACGGACTCAGCTGTGCGTTTATATACGTATACTGCACACCTCCATATCCGTACGCCACGTACCCATTCGCTAGCCAAAGATGACAGTTACGGAAATCTTATGGAAAAATGCCCAAATCAAAAATACAAAAACGATCAGACGGTAGATCCTACTGGCGCCCGGCTCCGACACTCCACCCCACGCCCAGAACTCACAAACAATCGGGCCAACAATCCCCACACCTGTTTTCGCCTCAACGATCCTCACTGCCCCTCTTCATCTACGAGTACCCATACATAGAATCAACCTTCCTACTCGTACTGCACACCTCCATATTCGTACGCCACGTACCCATTCGCTAGCCAAAAGTGACAGTTACGGAAATAGTATTGAAAAATACCCAAACCAGAAATATAAAAACGATCAGACGGTAGATCCTACCGGGGCCCGGCTCCAACACTCCACACCACGCCCACAACTCACAAACAGTCTGGCAAGCGGTCACCACACCTGTTTTCGCCTGAACGATCCTCACTGCCTATCCTCAATTACGAGTATCCATATATAGCATCAACCTTCCTACTCGTACTGCACACCTCCATATCCGTACGCAACGAACCCATTCGCTAGCCAAATATGACAGTTACGGAAACATTATGCAAAAATACCCAAACAAAAACACACAAAATATCAGACGGTAGATCCTACCGGGGCCCGGCTCCAACACTCCAACCCACGCCCAGAGCTCGCAAACAGTCGGGCCACACCTGTTTTCGCCTCAACGACCCTCACTGCCCCTCTTCATTTACGAGTACCCATACATAGCATCAACCTTCCTACTCGTGCACACCTCCATATCCATACGCCACGTACCCATTCGCTCGCCAAAAGTGGAAGTTACGGAAATCTTATGGAAAAATACCTACAAAAGGAATCAGACGGTAGATCCTTCCGGGGCCCGGCTCCATCACTCCACCCCACGCCCACAACTCACAAACAGTCGGCCCACACCTGTTTTCGCCTCAACGACCCTCACTGCCCCTCTTCATCTACGAGTACCCATACATAGCATCAACCTTCCTAAGCGTACTGCACACCTCCATATCCGTACGCGACGTACCCATTCGCTAGGCAAAAGTGACAGTTTCGGAAATCTTATCGAAAAATAACGAAACCAGAAATATAAAAAAGATCAGACGGTAGATCCTACCGGGGCCCGGCTCCAACACTCCACCCCACGCCCAGAACTCACAAACAGTCTGGCCAGCGATCACCGCACCTGTTTTCGCCTCAACGACCCTCACTGCCACTCTTCATTTACGAGTACCCATACATAGCACCAACCTTCCTACTCGTACTTCACACTTCCATATCCATACGCCACGTACCCATTTGCTAGCCAAAAGTGATAGTTACGGAAATCTTATGGAAAAATACCCAAACCAAAAATACAAGAAAGGTTAGACGGTAGATTCTACCGGGACTCGGTTCCAACACTCCACCCCAAGCTCAGAACTCACAAACAGTCGGCCCACACCTCTTTCCGCCTCAACGATCCTCACTGCCTCTCTTTATCTACCAGTACCCATACATAGCATCAGCCTTCCTACCCGTACTGCACACCTCCATATACGTACGCCACGTACACATTCGCTAGCCAAAAGTGACAGTTACGGAAATCTTATCGAAAACAACCCAAACAGAAAATATAAGAACGATCAGACGGTAGATCCTACCGGGGCCCGGCTCCAACCCTCCACCCCACGCCCATAACTCACAAACAGTCTGGCCAGCGATCACCACACCTGTTTTTCCCTCAACGATCCTCACTGCCTATCATCATTTACGAGTAGCCATATATAGCATCAACCTTCCTACTCGTACTGTACACCTCCATCTCCGTACGCCACGTACCCATTCGCTAGCCAAAAGTGACAGTTACGGGAATCTTATGGAAAAACACCCAAACCGAAGTGACAAAAAGGATCAGACGGTAGATCCTACCGGGGCCCGGCTCCAACACTCCACCCCACGCCCATAACTCACAAACAGTCGGGCCACACCTGTTTTCGCCTCAACGACCTTCACTGCCCCTCTTCATTTACGAGTACCCATACATAGCATTATCCTTCCTACTCGTACTGCACACCTCCATATCCATACACCACGTACCCATTCGCTCGCCAAAAATGATAGTTACGAAAATCTTATGGAAAAATATCCAAGCCAAAAAAAACAAAAGAGATCAGATGGTAGATCCTACCGGGGCCCGGCTCCAACACTCCACCCCACGCCCAGAACTCACAAAGAGTACAGTCGGCCCACACCTGTTTTGGCCTGACCGATCCTCACTGCCCCTCTTCATCCACGAGTACCCATACATAGCATCAACCTTTCTACTCATACTGGACACCTCTATGTCCCTACGCCACGTACCCATTCGCTAGCCAAAAAGTGACAGTTACGGAAATCTTATGGAAGAATACCAATACCAAAGATACAAAAAATATCAGACGGTGGATCCTACCGGGGCCCGGCTCCGACACTCCACCCCACGCCCAAAACTCACAAACAGTCGGCCCACACCTGTTTTCGCCTCATCGATCTTCACTACCCTTCTTCATCTACGACTACCCATACATAGTATCAACCTTCCTACTCGTACTGTACACCTCCATATCCGTACGCCACGTACCCATTCGCTAGCCAAAAGTGACAGTCACGGAAATGATATTGAAAAAATACCCAAACCAAATAAAAAAAACGATCAGACGGTAGATCCTACCGGGGCCCCGTTCCAACACTCCACCCCAATCTCAGAACTCACAAACAGTCGGCCCACACCTGTTTTC
>JBBMKB010133278.1:0-19362 GCA_037833945.1 Alaria marginata
ATCGGCACGGGCACTGGTTGTGCTGGATGTCGACGGGTAGAAAGAACGGTTTAATGTGAAGAACACACACACACACAGTGATACATTTTCTGCAACTACTATCCTTGGTATACGACACATTCTACGATAGAGGTTCACCATATTTCTTCTGAAGCCCCTCACTTGAGGAGCTCTATACCCTCGCCGAAAAAAGTATTTTGACTAAACTGAAAGTGCAATCCGGTGAACTAGCCCGTGGCCCATCTATACAAAAAAAACATATTGCAATAATACAATGATATTCCGGACATTTTTGGGTTAAGGAACCCCGTCATCCAGAAAATAAAAACGCCAAACCGTGCTATACTAATACCTAGTATATCGTAGAACGCGTCATACCATGTATATATATCCTGCCACGCCCATACGCGTATACTGGATGTATTGAGGTCGCTGCTACCCGACATGTGTACAAGATCAACATCGAACTCGTGGTGTGTGGCCAATTGCTACCAGCATTGCCCATACCGCTTCACCCCAAACCTTGTACGTCCTCTTCCATCTTTATAGTTGCTATTCACTTTTCACTACTCTTACACCACCTACCGCCTTTCGCTTGCAATACCCGCCTAGCTTCGAGCTCTTGGGCTCTTCGCCTCGGCCTACGTCCGAACCGAAACACTTATATTACATCTGGTACCCAGGAGGGCACGACAAAAAATTAAAACGCGGGGGGGAAAAAAAAAAAAAAAAAGGTCCCCCCCCCCCCCCGCCCCCCCATGCCGATCTCGAAAAGGGGGAGGGACTCTAAAACCGAGTGAAAGCAAATGGAAAGATACGAACATAGTTTATTTTTCGCTTGATTCGTCTCGTGATCACATCGATCCGATTTTATTTCCGTTCTGACCATTTCCGGCGTGTGGTGTCGTTTTCTCTTTTTGTCGTGCCCTGCTGTGGTACGTGGTATGTATTATGTTTTTAAGTAAAACGTAGATGCAACAGGAGTCATGGTAGATATGGTATTGTTCAGCTCTCTTAGGCGGCGTAGAACTGCACCCATGGTTCAAGGGACACCTGCTTGGGACTACAGTAGTGTGGTAGATTTTTTGCAGCGGTGTAAGGGAAAACTTGTACCAGGTCGTTCAATATTGAAAACATTTTATCGACTATGTCGCAGTTTGTACCTGATTGTTCACCATCTCCCTACTGAATCACTAGATCCTGATTGCCGTTTGACGCACCTCGCATACGTTACCCCATTCCTTGTCAGCTGCGCGCCAAGGTGATGGAGGCATTCAAGTCGGACCACCGTAACCTGTTGCGCGCCTTCAGGAGGGTAACCAGGCAAGGAAGGGCTGTTGGCTGATGATGCGTGTCACATTGCATGCCGAGTCATCCTACAGTGCTGTAGGGGTTTTCACGTTTTGGGCCAAACGTTTCTGACTATCAATGGTTGAGCTCCTCAAGCGAGGAACTACCCGTTAGCACGATCGTTTTACGAGTATATTTATGTTAGGACAAGAGCACGAACGACCTTCTTCCAAGTCATGTTTCCGGTGAGCTATTGGGCTCCTCATGTGAGAAGCTCAGAGACTTCTGCTGCCCCTTTACCGTTGGATGAGTCCACCACGATCCCATTTGTCTTGTTCCGCTCGCCTTATTTGCGTTGCGGGTCTGCCCCCCCCCCCCACACATCAGGGTTGCTGGCTGACGTGTCCTCCATCGCGCGAAACGCCTCCGATGTTTGTCGCGAACCCAAAGGTTTACGGCATTAATTGTTCGGGCATCGATCCTGAAGTATGTCCTAACAGCCATCATTCCAGTGTCGTTGCTGATTAACTCTCAACGTGGAGTGTTCCAGCATTTTTTCTGCGCTTTTCTCGGCACTGCCTGTATCGGGGTCGTTTCGGGGATCGTTGATTACTCTGTCACAATCCCTGGACAACTCTCTGGATGTTTGTTTCAGAACCGTGTCTGATGTTTTTCTGAGAAGTTTCCGGAAATTGCTTTTTCCAGACCCATTCCCGATAAGAAAAAAGTCGACAATGGTTGTTCTACTGTAGCATCAGTTCTTAACATGCTCCCGACAGCGTTTCTTCCGTCATCTTCCCGAACACTATCTTGGCTCTGCTTGTTTCAACTTCGTTCCTGAGAATTTTCTCGGTCTTGGCGTACGTCCGGCATCGTCCAGGAAGTAGGGCCCAGACAGCACCGCCGCCGCGGGTTTCCGTGAAAAAATGGAAACGTTCGGCCTAGGGGGGGAATAGGCGAACGCCGATAGTCTCTAAAACAACTGCCGCCATCACGCCCGGGAAATGCTTTGCGCGTTACTAATTCGACACCGTTTCTGAGAACTTATCTCGGCTTTCTATTTCCGTTATTTTTCAGGAAGAATAGTTTAGATACAGCCCCCGCGGACTTCCGCGAAGGAATGAAATCGTTCGGTCTGAGTGGAGATAAGGCGAACGCCGATCGTCTCTATTGAACCTAAGGTTTTTTTTTCGTGAATAGCGTCTTGGCATTATTGCTACTTCCGACATTGTTTCTGAAAACAAAATCTCGGCATTGCTTTTTGTTTCGGGTCGTCCTGTAGGAAAGATTGGCTCAGACGAAACCGCCGCGGATGTCCGCGAGGGAATGAAACCCGTCGGCCTGGGTGGGGGCAAGACGAACAATGATCGTCTCCGAAAAATCTGCGGCCATCATTCATGAACACTGTCTTTGCGTTGGTTGCTCCGATATTGTTTTCTGAAAACGTAATCGCCATTGTTTTTTGTTGCGGCATCGTCCAGGAAGAAGGGTTCAGACATAACCGCTGCTGATTTCCGCGAGGCAATGGAATCGTTCGGTCTAGGCGGCGACAAAGCGAATGCCGACCGTCTCTACAAAACCTACGATTGGCGCCAGAACGGAAGCATACACTTTCAGGTGACAGGATATAGTGCATTAGCCCTAATCCTAACCCTAACCCTATAGTGCAAGAAAACTTCAGTCCAACTGAAGCATGCATGCTCAGCCGACAGAAATCACAACAAGGTTGATTTCACGGAATGGAAGACGACGACACAAATACTGTAAGGTTGACTATTTATTAATATATTTGTGACTCGGCCATGTGCGACACCTTGCAGTTGAACATGTATCAATCACAAATATCTTCGCCAAAAAAAAGACGAAAACCATGATAAACCAAGAATGGATACCTGTTCAAGAGTCAAGCTCCCTTGTATGCTTTAACCGCTTCTGGCGTGTAGGTACAGTCGAGGACTCTACGCACCTCGCCGGAAGCACGGTCTGACCCCTCTGTGTGTCCACGTCTTCACTTTGGCAGGAAAAACTAGAGATGCCCACAAAGAGTAAAAAAACTTGCCACGGAGGAGTCATCCCACGGTAGGGTTTGCAGCAGAAGTTCCTGAGCTCCTGACATACGGAGCGCAATATCTCACCCGAAACACAATTTTGAAGATATTGTTATTGTTTCGCGCTACCCGACCAACATTTCTATGAGCTATTAATAGTCCTAAAACAAATTCACTCCTAAAATGATGATACCAACCGGTAGTTTCTCATATGAGGAGCTCAACCGGTCAGGAACGTTTGACCCCAAAACGTGCAACCCCTACCGTGGGATGACTCGGAGGCTGACCACTACGTACCCGAGTAGTCCATACTCTACCTTCATAATTTCAACATAGGGCTTCCCTCTATAGGATTTCTACGGGCCTCGTAGGAAGAACGGTCTAACCCTCTGACTCGAATGTGATCAATCGTGGCAGGAACTGATGGAGACGATAACCAAAAACGAGAACCTGCCGCGGAGGCTTACGACGAGCCAGCGCAAACAGCGCCTGGAGGTGGACAGACAACTGTCGGACGTAGCCATCAAGCAGGTCGAAACGAAGCTAAGGAAGGGGCTCTGGAAGAAACACCTGGACGATGTGAGAGAACAGCGCGGTAGGCGGCACGACGAGCGGTACTGAATACTGAGTGAAGCCGAGCAGTACAGTACGTACGTAGCACACTCTTTGACGGCTGCAAATATTATGTCACACTAATTCCAAGTAATTTTTCCCCAAACACGTGGGGGTGGGTTTGAAGAGATTTTTTTCTCATTTGAGACTTATTACCCCTCACTAATTCCAAGCAAGACATATGCTACGTGGAGCCGAGCAGTACAGACACATTCCACGATAGAGACTTGTGATCGCTCACTAATTACAAGCAACGTGTCCCCAAACACGTGGGGGTGGTTTTAAAGGGGCTCCCCCTTTAAAGTCCCATGATCCCCCACTAATTCCAAATAAGTTGTCCCATGGAGCTCCCGTGGGGCTTCCCGTGAGGCTCCCACCGAATGCGCCAAAACTTCCAACCAGAAACAAATGGCCAATAATGTATGTACATCACCTTCTGTATATCACGGTTACTCTACACGCCGTCCAAAACAGGCGGAGGCATGTTTTCGGTCGCTCACAGCTGGAGACGGGGGAGCGATGGGCTTGCAGGCCCTCAGAGGCGCGGCGCGAAGCGTTGGCGTTTCTGGCGACGACGCCTGCGACCAGGTCCTGACGCGAGTGCTGAACAAACACGCGTCCGACGCGGGGGGGGAGGTGAGCGAGAATCGTGCCATCCCACGGTAGGGGTTACGCTTTTGGGTTTGGGGGTCATATGTTCCTGACCGGTTGAGCTCCTGAAGTGAGGAACTACTGGTTGGAATGGTCATTTTACGAGTGTACTTGTTTTAGGACTCGTAGCGGATAGAAATAATGTTGATCGGGTTGCGCGAACGAAACGTTTGGAAGTTATGTTTCGGGTGAGACATTGAGCTCCTCATGTCAGGAGCTCAGGAACTTATTGCTGCACCCCTACCGTGGGATGACTCATTTATCGCTCTATCATACATACCACTATCGGCGGGGGCTATGTTGGGGTGGACTTAAATGTTCGGAGCCCCCTCACTGGAGGAGATATTTGTGTTTTTGTGTTTTTGTGTTTTTGTGTTTTTCTCATCCCATCTATTATCTTCGTACTTTTTCCTTCTCTTTCTCCCTCCCTAATAGACGTAACTCATATCCGGGGTCGCTAGGCAGGTTATCTCCCCTTCCTTTCCACTACGGCACGCGCCTTCGTTTTTTTGTCGTGATAATGATTCAGCACTTTCTTCCCCCGTCGATTGGCGTCGAATTGTGCTTACCCGCGCTATAAAGCGCTCTCCGCAGTTGGATTCACTTGAAATAAACTGTAGATACCGAGATTTTGAACCCCTGACTCCGACCTTAGTTGTATTCGAAGTTAACCGCTAGACCACGGGGTGACCGGCAGGTCTATATCTCACCCTCCCAAAAACTGATTTTGAGGAGATATGAAGTGCACCACGCGATACGAAATCCCATGATCTATGTACAAGGCGAATAATGTTGTACAACACGAATGTACTGTAATTCGTACGATACTGCGTAATTAGCGCCGAACTACATTTTGTTGGGCTATAAAATGCTACGCTTGTCATATAGCCCGCGTGCACTGCAATATAGACTGGATAGAAATGGACCGTCATCTCCTTTTTCAGCTTGAATGTAAAAGCTTCTTGCTGTAGTTGTGAGATGACTTGGCTCTGATACTGACGGTTCTATTCTGCCTACCGCTACCGCCGGCGAACTCAAGAGTCTGGCCAGCCGGATGCGATGAAATATCGTGAAACAAACATTTATGTGCTGTCTGTCGCTACTGCCACTAGTACCAGGTACTTGAGCACGAGCAACTTCGTTAGCTTTTTGTACGTTGGCTTAGTTTGAGTGTGAAGTCTAATGACGCTCCAGGCAGTCTTTTTTCACGTAGAATACCAGACGAACACCAATGGGGGGCTCCCCATATAGTGCTGGTATGTGCCAGCCCAATATACCGGCACTATTCAGGGCACCGGCACTATTGGAAATATAATTTACTATAGGGAAATGCGGTCGTGCCAAGCGATTTCACCGGCACTATAGAGAGCAGCGGCACTATGCAATCGGCCCCATTGAGAGACCCGCCGATTGTGGGAACCGGTCCCGATACACACGTTTCTATTCTGCTTACCGCTACCGCCGGCATACCCAGAGATAGACTGTGAGCAACCTGGTCGGCTTTTTCAGACCCCTGTCGAATGTGATACATGTTAAAACATGCAAACATGTATGTCCTGCCTGTTGCTACCGCCGCTATACCAAGTACATATGTTTATCACGATTTACTTCATTAGCTTCTTCTACATAGGTTCAGTTTGAGTGGGTAGTCTCATCAGGTACCTAACAGCCTTATACCAGTAGACGAACGGCATCATCAGTGGGGACTCCTCCCGATAATGCCGACATGCGCTAGTCCAAAACATCGGCATTATTCAGGGCACCGCGGCACTACCGAGAATAGGGATACTACGTATAGCCCTCTTGTACTATACATGAATCCAGCCGCGCCAAGCGATTTCGCCCGCACTATAGAGAGCAATGGCACTATTCAACCGGCACTATCGGGAGCCCCCCGGCTGTACATTCACAGTATACAGACCCACTGGTTGCACAGTGGGAACCTATCCCGATGCTAACGTTTCTATGCCACCAACCATTGCCGCCGATTTGCCCAGAGATGGACCATGACCGACTTCGTGAGCTTCTACAGACCTGCGGAATGCCGGGCGGCGATCGCCCTGGCCCGCGAACGGAGCGGCAGCATCCAGAACCATGTGGACGCCAAACGAGCCGCCTTGGTTGGAGAAGGCAACAAGGTAAGGCTAGACGTGAGGGTGTATTTCGTTTCATTTTCGGCGTACAGTAACCGACGAAGGCTACTATGTGGGGTGGTCCGCCGTTTTTCTAACCGGGTATACTGTTGTTGTTGTTATCACGTTAACTCGCATAAATCATCAAGTCCGTGGTCACAGGACAGGCTCCAGTCGCTCCGGAGTGGAAGAATACCCCTCCCAGGGGAAAAAAATAAAAGAAACCAAAAGTGGTTCACGAAAATATCATAGCCGAAGCAAGTCGTACATCCGTCAAAAAGATAAAGCGAAATCGGAAGTCAGCGTACGTACTGTAGTCTACTGGCAGAGTCGTTTTGTACGTCGGGAAACATAGTGATACACAAAATAGCTTAGTCTACTGGCGCAGCGTTACCAATCCAATCTCATGACGGCGGTGCAGCACAAAGCTTTTACGATAGCAAAGAGTTAGGGTAGACACTCGGTTTGGGCGAGTCATAAAAACGACCTCCCTGACGCCGGCCTTGGCCAACCCTCTTGTATTTTTTCGTGTGCACATATTTTAACGATGGACAGCTCCGTGATGGCAGAGTTGTTTTGTACCAGACACATGCTATTATACTTTAATCAGTATAATAACACCATTAGTATTTGCCTTCTAAGGGTATTCGCCTTCTGAGGATCCTCACTTGAGGAGTACCACTCTATGCCTCACCCAAAAAGCTGTTTTTGAGTAAACTGAAAGTGCAACCCGATGAAATCAACAAACACGTGGCCTAGGTACACGTTTTCTTTTGTTTTTGCAAACAAGAACGACATTCCGACCATTTCGGGTTAAGGAGCCCCGTGACACAGAAAAAAAAAGACAAAACGTTCCAAAGTAACAGTAGTATTACTATACTAATAGTAGTAAAATTAATTAATAACGATATCGTACCACGCGTCACCACACGGAAAAAAAACAAAATACTCGCGCAGCGCATGGACCATGGCGGAGGCGCTTATGTTAAAAACGAAAAAAAAAAACACAAAGCCTTATGACCGCAAAAGGTTAGGGTAGGCAGCTAGCTGGCTTAGTCAATACCTGGTACCAGTAAATATTGAAAACAAAACTCCACAAGTCGATCCACAGACACGCGCACGCGAGTCAGATGTCAAATAACAGAACTCTCTCCGCGTGTTTGCCGTCCACAACTCATTATAATACCAAGGCAGCTAGTCTAATACGGGGGGGCCATAGTAAATAGGACCAAACATTTCTAGTAAAAATAGGGAAACATACAGGTTTTTGTGTTTACCGTAGGTATTTACTATGGACCCCCGTAACAGTAACAAGTCTAATAGCAGCGATTTGTAGCCAGCCAACTCACAGCTCTACCTACCGACGCATTCTACGATGGAGGTGCAGCATTTTTTATCTGAAGCTCCGCACTTGAGGAGCTCTGCACCTTCACCGAAAAAATGTTTTTCACTAAACTGAAAGTGCAATCCGATGAACAAACCAGTGGCATATCTACACAAAAAAAAAATCATTTTGCAAAAATAAAATGACATTCCGACGACTTTGCATGAAGGAGTCCCGTCATCCAGAAAGTAAAAACGCCAAAAAGTGCTACCTATATCGTAGAGCGCGTCTACCGTATCAAAATGCCTTGCCCTCGGTTGCGTTGAACGGTTTCGAATATCGCAACAGGCCCGAACCAAGCTGCTCAACCAAGTCCGGCGGTTGTCGGACGTTCTAAGGTTGGCTGACAAAGACAGGACCGGCAAGGCGTCGCGCCGCGCGTTTGCCAAGGCTTTGGAGAAGGAGGGCGGCCTCGGAAGAGTGGGAGAAGCCGAACTTACGCGGTGGGTGACATACGTACGGCAACATCTCGCGGCACGACGTGCCGTTCTTTGTCGCACGCCGTTGTGTTAGCAAACCATAATTTGTTTTGTTCGGTTTGGCCGTCCCTTGGTTGTCTTCTTCTTTCTGAGAATCGTGATGAGTGTAAAAAGGGCGGCCTTGGAAGAGCGGGAGAAGCCCAGGTTACGCGGTGGGTGACACACATACGGCAACATCCCGCGGCATGACGTGCCGTGCTTTGTCGCACGCTGTTGTTAGTAAACCACAAAACATTTGTTCGGTTTGGCTGTCCCTTGCTGGATTGATTATCTTTATGAGAATCGTGATGAGTGTAAGGAGGGCGGCCTTGGAAGAACAGGAGAAGCCCAGCTTACGCGGTGGGTGACGTACACGAGGCAACATCCCGCGGCATGGCGTGTCGTGCTTCGTCGCACGCCATTGTTAGCAAACCATAATTTGTATTGTTCGGTTTGGCTGTCCCTTGGTTATCGTCTTCTTTGTGAGACTCGTAAGAAGTGATCGATGTTGAAAAACACGCTGCACATTGCCGTATGACCAACACGATGATAGCGCCGTCATCCCCGGCGGTTCCATAGTAAGCGATGGATTTATTGAAGTTCATGTCGTAGGTTCGAATCCCGCAAGGGACTCTCGATTTCAAATTGACTATTAATATTAATATTACTGAACGTTCAAGAGCGAGAGTTTGCGAAATTTGATGCAAATCGACGAGCATATCAAAAGCTGAAACGGGGCAATGCTGAACCCTCCGCGCGATAAAAGTGAAAGGCACGTGGTACCGGGGGAGAGAACGCCTACTATTAATAGTTGAGCTGGAAACAAAAAAAGAGATGCCAAAAATATACAAACATAAAATACGATTGCGCAAAGATACTAACACTTCAATATGGCTCATGCAGCAAATTGGTGGCAACAATAATAGCGATCTCATCGCCGCTTTTGAAGATACTTCTTCCGGCGCATTTGTGGAGTGTGCAGCACCGATCGTGAAGCACGGCTTATATCGTCTGCTCAACCGTTCACTGACCTCCGTGCGCATCTCTCGTACAGATCGATCCAACAATCCACTAAACATCTGCTCCACGTGCTACAGGGGTTCCTTATGGCAGTGCCCCGTAGCCAATCAAATACATATTTCTCCCCCCCCTCTACCCTTCGTTTCTGTGCTGAACAGGTTACTGCAACGCCACAGCTGCGCGGAGCAAGGGGGATCCTACGTCAACTACCCCGTTTTCGTGGCAAGTTTCACGGCCGCCGTGAGGGGCGCCGAACCTTCGTCCGCCGTAGCAGCGGTCGCCGCGGCCACCGCCGCCGCTGCTGCCGCCGCCGCCACTGCCGCCACAGCCCCGGCGAAGTTGCCGCGCAAGTATCTTCAACAGGGCGAACCTAGCAGGTGCGGTGATTGTCCTCGAGGAACCTCGCAGGCGGGGCTCTTTGGGTTCCGACTGGATGCCACGATTACACGTAGGCCTCACGCTAGAACACGTTTTTATAAACATTTTATCAGCCTGATAGCAGGGCGCAAAGCCCGGCGGAGATGCCTCGCAAGTATCTTCGTCAGGGAGAACCTACCAGGTGCGGTGATTTTCCTCGAGGAACCTCGCATGCGGGGCTTATTGGGTTCCGACCGGATGCCACGATTACACTTAGGCCTCACGCTAGAACACGTTTTATTTTTAAATTTATCAACCTGATAGCAGGGCGCAAAGCCCGGCGAAGATACCTCGCAAGTATCTTCGGCAGGGAGAACCTAGCAGGTGCAGCGCGCCAGCTTCATCAGAGGAGCCGCGCGACCGGAGTGCTTCGGGTCTCGACCACCCGATGCCGCCACGGTTATAAACGCAGAAGATATCTTAGGCCGGGCAATGCGCTTGTGCAACCCAACAGCTTGATACTGGGCCGTGAGCCTGCGGTGGTTTCGCCGTCGTACGAAGTACCATACCTCAGCGGGTCGGTGGAAAGTAACACCCTGCTTACGTGATTTCGCTCATGTGCGAAACGTGGAGGGATGTCTACAGGGAGGGGACGCATGCTAGGATACTAAGATCAGTATAATCACACCCTGTCTTTCTAAGCCTCCTCACTTGAGGAGTATTACTCTATACGTACCTCACCAAAAATTGATTTTGAGCAAAAAACCGAAAGTGTAACCCGATGAATAAGCCCATGCATGGCCTAGGTATCAACCCATGGTCTGGGTATCAAAACCAATAATATTGCAAAAAACGGAATGACACTCCGACAATTTGGGTGGAGCCCCGTACTTCTGAAAATCAAAATGACAAACGTTCTATACTAATAGTAGTATTCATATACGCGTCGGAGTACTCTGTAGGCTGTTCGCATCGAAGTCGGACCTATTGGGGCTGTTCGGCGGTGGGACTACCCGAAACCCTTGGAATAACATTCGATTAGTGGTCCACTGGTTGGTTCGGTTGTACCTATACTGGTATGTTGTTGTTTCTGTTGTTGTTGTTGTTGTTGTTGTTGTTGTTTTTCTCACATTAACTCGCAAAATCATATGTGAAGCTATCGGACTGATCATCGGGCTACGTATGGGTTTCTTTGAGCTGGCCTTGGGCTAGAAACAGAGCACCTCATGCGAAGTGCCCTATACGTATTGCAATACGGCAGACCAGTGCTACGGTAAGGGGGGTAGTATACCCCCATTTTCATTTGTTTCTAGTGTAGGAGTCATCCCACGGTAGGGGTTGCATTTTTTGGGCCAAACTTTCCTGACCGGTTGAGCTTCTGAAGTGAGGAACTTTGCCGGTTGGTATGGTAATTTTACGATTACGTTTTTGTTTTGACTAGCGCATAGAAATGTTGGCCAGGTTGCGCGAACGGTTGTTTTCGCACTTATGTTTTGGGTGAGATATTGAGTTCCTCATGCCAGGAGCTCATACACTTCTACTTCACCCCTATATACCGTGGGGCGGCCCATAGGACACTCAGAATCGGAGCGAAATACGTTTTGTTGATAAGGCGCAGCTTTAACAACACAACCCTTGGCGGTGATGCATGCCGCGAAAACGAAACGAAAAAAACGATTTAGATTGCATAAAAAACGGGTATGATACAAAGGTCTATCGCTATTAACAGCGCGATAACAAAAAGTGACAGCGCTACCGTAGCCTTGGTCAGTAGGTGGACCGCTACTGCCGCACGCCTCGAAAGTGAACTCCTATTACACTCCTCAACTATACGCCCCCCCCCCTCCCCCCCTCCACCAACGCCTTCCGACTGCTGGAATCCCTAGGTCGAGCCCGAACCTACACTTGGCGCTGGTTCCTCCCCGCCCAAGTACTGCCTCCGCGGCGAAAGCTGGACTTCAAGGTGGCTTCGTCAAGGTTAAGGGCACAGGGTGAGTTTGTAGGTGGGTGGTCCAGCTTCGGCACAATGGTTGATTTATCACTCTACCTCCTCAATGCGTCTTCATTTCGGGGAAGGTCCCCACCGGTAGGGGCGTCAGGGTTGTCTTTGTGAGGTAAGGCCCAAATTCGACAAAATGGTTGATAATCCTCTGTTATACCTCGTCTCGTTTTAATTCCGAGAAATTTCCCGGAAGGTCGGGTCGAACATTTTATGTTTACGACTTGAGCCAAATTCGAAACAACGGTTGATATATGTCCACTCTAACTCCTCGTTAAGTTTTCATTCCGGGAATTTTCGCGAGTGATCGGGGGCGAAAATGCTTGCTTTGTTTTTTTAGTTGAACCAACTTCTTAAAATCGTTTGATGTTAATAGTCCGCTCTAACTCCTCATAGCGCTTTCATCGCGAGGATCTTCTCGGGTTGTCGGGGCAATTGTGTTGTGTTTACGAGTTAGGCCCTTTTTCGAACACATGGTTGATAACCCACTTTCATTTTCTAATCGTGTTTTTATTCCGAGGGTTTCCTCTCTGGCGGTCGGGGCGATAGTGTTGTGTTTACGACTTAAACCAACTTTGAACAAAATGGTTCATGGTCCAGTCAGATTCCGCATTAATGTTTTCATTTCGAGACTTTTCGCGGGCAGTCGGGTCCGCCATGTCGCACTTACGGCTTGGACCAGCCACGATAAAACGGTTGATACATTCTACGATAGAGGTTCATCATTTTGTTTCTGAAGCTCCTCACTCGAGGAGCTCTATGTAACCTCACAGAAAAATAATTTTGAGCAAACTGAAAGTGGAATCCGATGAACAAACCCGTGGCCCATCTATACAAAATAAGCATATTGCAAAAATAGAAGGACATTCCGACCATTTTAGGTTAAGGAGCCCCGTCATCCAGAAAATAAAAACGCCAAAAATGCTACCTCTATCGTAGAACGCGTCGGCTGGTGGTTCGCCCTGATTCTTCATTTGGTTTTCATTCCGACAACTTCCCAGGACTGTTGGGGCGGTAGCGTTGAGCTTACGACTCGACAAGACTTCCAAACACGTTTGTAACAACATATTTCAGGCGTAGCCCCGCATCCGCTTCCCTCAGCTAGACATATCACAACTGTCACCACCGTACCAAGCAAACGCGGCTGCAAACATACGGTAAGAACGATCTCAGTTGGACGCGTTCAACGATCGAGGTAGCACTTTTTAGGTTATTTTGTTTCTGAGAAACGGTACTCCTTAAAACAAAATCGTCGGAATTTCACTTTGTTTTTTCGCAATACGAACGTTTTGTATACTAAGTCCATAAGATGGTCCATCGGGTTGCATCTTAATTTTTCTCGAAGTCGTTTTTTGGGTGGGGACAAGACTTCCTCAAGTAATGAACATCCTCAGAAAAAAAAGGGTGTTACTAACATAAGTTACGCGTACTACGATAGAGGTAGTACCATATTTTGGCCGAAACTAGTTCTGGCTGACGAGGGGTCCTCAAGCCAGGAACTAATTGCTGAAGAATACCATGGGAACATCGTTTCCCGTTGCTCGTTGTGTGCGCCTCGGCCATGGAATTGTTCAACCGGCTGCACTTTCAATTCAATTTCCCCGAGATCACTTTGCGGGTCTGGTAGACGCTATGCACCCCTATCGACGCACCCCTATCGACGTACCCCAACCGTACTGTCGCATGCTACGGTACTATTAACCCCTTTACAACTGGAAACCCTTTTGGGGACAAAATTACTTGATAATAGTATAGGGACGGGGTTCGGGGTTCTAAAGGGGTTAAGGGGGCACCAGTATTTTCCTGAGGCGCCTTCTCCCTTGAGGCAATAGATAGACCTCTCCCAAAAGCTGATTTATGTACAAACAAAAGTGCTACCCGATGCATAATCCCATGGTCTAGGTATATACATTTAATGTTTTGTAACTAATGACATTCCGACGGTTTTGAGGCCCGTTTCTATCGACCAAAAACAATAGATTTGGGATTAAATTAACTCAGTAGGAAGAGACCGCAGCAGCACGAGTATCATAATGCGGTGGGTGTGTCGTATACCTCCTACCGTTGCGCTTTGAATACAAGTTCTACCCGGCGTCCCGGGCTGTTTCGTCGGGCCGATGCTCGAATCGTCAATGTATTTCGTCATTTTTTCCCTCCGAAGCCCCAAAGAGGTTAAGGAGGCGCCGTCATTGTCATTTAGAGATGTTCCAGCCAAAAGTGCTATAATACTAGTAGTACTTCGAAGTATTAATACAGCGTGCTCACGCGTCAGCGTACGGCGTCTAACGTAGCATGGCGCTCCGTGCCCAGAGGACATGGGGGTAGCGATCTATGATACCGGTTTGGCCACTAAACCACCGAGCGTACCTGTGACCGGTTCGTACCTGCCGCACCCCAACCCGCTTCGGACACAGCGGCATCCCCCCGACGGGGTTCTGCGGGCCACCGGACGCTGGAAGTGGTAGAGCTCGCACTGCGGATGCGTCCAGCAGGGAGAGGCGGAGGAGGGCTGGGAGTGTCGAGCGAAAGGTATGGTGGCCGTCGATAATAGGTTAGGGTTAGGGTTCGGGTTAGGGTTAGGGTTCGGGTTAGGGTTAGGGTTAGAGTTAGACGCGTACTACGATACAGGTACAGTAGTAGCCCTTTTTTGGCCATTTTGTTTTTCTGAATGGCGAGACTCCTTACCCCAAAATGGTCGGAATGTCATTCTTATTCTTCGGCAAAATGATCGGTTTATATAACTTGGCCACCGGTTTGTTCGTCGGACTGCACTTACTTTCAGTGTGCTCAGGGGGTGTTGTTGGGCGAGGTATAGAGCTTCTCACGCGAGGAGCTCCAGAAACGAAACGGTATTAATATACTGTTTACAGTATGGTACCGTAGCTTGTGTAAAGGGTTGGAGTTGGGGTGACGGTAAGGGTTTGGTCTGCGGTTATCATCTGGGAAGAGAGCGCGAAGTGTCAAGATACACGTAAGATGGCTCGCGATAAAGGGTGAGAGCGGCGGAGGGGGGCGGGGTTTGCCGAAAGAAAGGTACGGTGGCCTTCGTCTTTTCATAGCCTATACGCGGTGGACTGAGAATTATCGTATTGGTGGAACTCCATGCTGGCGGATGGACAGTGTTTTTCTCACGGCAACTGATCGAGGCCACACGCTAAAACTACCGTGGAAGGTATGGTTTGCTCGCGATATCGGGTCAGGGTGGGGGTTTGGGTTAGAAGCAACGGAATAGAGCGGGGAGAATCCAGAGAGGGGAAAGCTGGCTCGGAATATAGGGTTAGGACCAGGGTTAGATTTACACGGTGCGGCTGTATGAGCAGCGGAGGAGAACTGGAAATGTGGATACAATGGAATTGGGGCGGCGATATAGGGTTTGGACGAAGGCTAGGGTTAGAAGCGCCGGTGGAGCGCGGGAAGTGCCGAGCGAAAAGTAAGAGTTGTTTACTTATAATGCCTTCCGGCGGATGAGAAATATTGAAGCTCAAGCTGACACATTTGCACGTGTTTTCTTATGTGTTGTGGGGCTCTTGCCGTAGAACTTACACACCGCATATTGAGTTTAGCGTCTTGCTTGCATGATTTCTATGTTGCAATGTGTGGGCAGTTTCGTGTCAGTCCGAAAAGGGTTTACACCATTGCGCTGAATGCTTGAAGCGTCCTTGTTGGGGTTCCGCGGATTGAGGATTACCGAACTGATTGAACTCCATTTTCGGCGTGTGGACAGCTTATTTTCGCCGAGTAACAGCTTATGAAAATATCGTTCTGCATATCGAAGGGGTCCTTGACGGCGTACTTGTGCTTGCGGACGATCTGGCAAAAAAAAACGTAAAACCTGGGGGTAGTCGCTGTCACAAAATTAGCGCATTTACCGCAGTGCTGCAGAAAGTATGTCATACCTTACACAAATACAAGCAGTCCGTCCCAAACACAGCCCACAGTGTTGTAGTTGTAAAGGGGTTAGTCATGGGAACACTTCGGATCTAGACGCCGCTTGGTATCGTGTGCGTGCATGTTTACACGTCACAGCACTTACTCGTTGTCGTCCCTCGATGGCTTCTGCTATTTACTCCCGCGCTCTTTCTGGCTGCTCCAGGTGGAATTGTCTGCTGGACAGGGATACTCCAAACGGTTCGCGGCGGGCGGTGGAGAGATGGACCGCGGCTCTTTCATGCAGGTAATACGATAGTACGGTAATACGGTAATACGGTAATACGGTAATACCTCAACACGGTGGGAGTGCACCAGACTCCCCATTTGAGGAACTGACCAATTCCATGGCCTACTGTAGGTAAACAAATAATATCATTCTAAGCCACAAGTGGGTATATATCCAATTCTAACGAGTTTAGGCAGTCCCTCAGGTAATTGGCAATGAGCCCCGTCGGTCTTAGGAACAGCTTAGCGAAAAAGTGCTACCCACATCGTATATAGCAACCGCCACTCGAGTTGACACGGCGGCAAGCACGAACGCCTTTAAGATATACCAGTCCACCATATACTTTCGTGGACTATTCAATTATTTTCTGCTCTTCGCCGACGCTGCGTTGAGGAGTGGTTCACTAAAACAAAGCCGAGCTTTTCGGGCAGAGGCGGCGGAGGTAGCAGATCCGAGCTAGGGGGGGGGGGGGGGTACTCCCATTTTAACTACTGTACTACAGTAGGTGTAGGTCACCAGCGGGAAGGTCCCTGCACCCCACCCAACACCGCGAGAGCAACAAACCAGATATATGTCGGTGCAAATCGCAACCCAAACAAACCCAACAGCTTGCGGACTTGCGAATTGATTGGGGGGACACTTACGCGAGAGACTCCGACCCGCTGAAATGCGAGGCACTAGAAGTGTCCGCTCTACGATAGCCCTCAAAGGTAGCCTTCAAAGGTACACAATGCATCAATGGGGGGAGGAACAGACTGTCAGGGAATCTGGGTGGCCCATCCCTAGCAATATGAGCACTTCCCGTTCGGAATCCCGATTTCCTCTATATACATGGACGAGCAGACACCCCCGAATTGTGGAGGATGTACCCACTTTCGCTTCAGTGTATGAAACTTTGGCGTGGCTCGCGTGTTTTTGCGTAATTTCCAGGCGGGATGAGGGTATCCCTAGTCTCCGCGCAACAACGCCGGTTCTGCGCAGCATCGTCACCCCTCGGCCATGCCGTTTTAAGGTTGCGAATCACGGACTCAGCTAGTTCAAGGCCACCTCTAGTACAACGTAATTGTAAGCCGCTGTGATTTGGTAAACACAAGTTTATGGCAAGCGGTGGGTTGAGCCATATATGGCTCTCCTTTTTCCCTTACACCATTTTGCCTACGCGTGCTCGTTACCACGTTTGTATTCTGTCTCTCAGGGGTCGAGAAGCGCGCCTGTTCTTCCCAACCTGGTCGGGCAACGGCCGGAGGTGCCTAAGACGACGCCAATACACCGTGCCATGAAGAAGTGAGTCAACACATACAGTACCAGTACATAACATATACCAGGTCTACATAACAGATAGTATATTGATATATATTGGTACCTATACTTATCAATACTGCTGTGGGAGGCAACCCCTTTGAGCCACTTTTTCAACAGTTTCTCAGTCAAACCCTTTGGGGGTGTTGGCGGCGAAAACTGTCCAAGTCGGTTCATAATTAACCACATGATGGTATCATGGTAGGGTGTGTGTCCTGCAGAGCAAGGGGTTGCGACGCATGGGGCTACTTGATGCGTGCCAAGATAGAGGTACCAATGTAGTAGCGCGTTTTAGCTCTGTTTTTTCTTCTGAATGATGGGGATCCTCACCCCAAAGTCGCGGAAATGTCATTATCATGATTATCAATTCGCAATGATATTGGTTGTTTGTGTATCTATGGTCGACCATGCATGGGTTTGTTCGTGTGTTCGTATTTTCAGTTGACTACACTTCAGTGTTTGGGTTGAGGTATGTAACTAACTCCTCGAGCGAAGAGACCCATAAACAAAACCCACACATCGCCCTGCCGTAGCATTTTTGTGACTTGTCATCCTGAGCGATTGATGCTTCTTTGGGATCTATAAAGGGTAGGGTTTCAAAGGAGATAGGATTGGTTTTAGACGAAATCAAGGGCGATTTCGACGTCGGCTGCACGGGGCGATGACCGACGCTGATCGTGTTTAATGCTAGCGGATGGGCCCGTTAGTCCTGCAGCGAGTTGTTCGACATGTGTTTGCGCTCAGTACGTTTTTGGCGTGCGGGCCTGGGTCCGTTTTGTTTAAATGGTTACTTGTTGGCTGCAATGGTTGTCCCCGCAGGCATGTTGTATACCTCTTCACCCGCCCACAATGACACGGTAAGGTAAGGGTTATCACTTCTTCCTGCGCTGATGTTATTACGCGATACCATAGTAAATAGGACCAAATATTGTTAGTGAAAACAGGGAAACATGAAGGTTTTTGTGTGCACGGTAGGTCCTACTTACTATGACCCCCCGTAATAGTTGGTGGCAAATGCGGCACAGACTGCAGTAAAGCGTAGTTGCAGTACTACTGTAGTATCGTACCAACCTGACCAACACAATAACACGAAAAGCTACCACATTGTTCTCAAGCTCTTGTAAAGGGCTTGAAGCAGTGCAAGTAACCACACGAACAGGCAACGCGTTATACTAACGTTGTTGCTGACATGCTGATTGTATGATATCGGTTGCATATCATACTAACTACTAACTGATTGTACGATAGTAAACTTTTGCATCACATTGATTGCATCGCATTGATTGCATCACATTGATTGCATCGCATTGATTGCATCACAATGGTCGTGTCACCCCATGGAGTATATAATGAAAATTGCATGATGCTGTCCTCTACCCTAGGGACGTGACGAGGAGCGCGAAAGCTCTTCTAAAGGGCTTCAAGCAGTGCGAGAACCCGTACCGCCGGGGGGTCGTTAGCGCCAAGCAGTTTCAGGTAAGCCTCCTGTTATTGTCCAACATATGCCGTGCGGACTTGTTCCAGGATAGAACCAACCAACTTCTTTATTAATTTTCAATCGAATGCGAGTTTCGATATTCCACCGGGCCTAACACTATTGACATCCCTAAGGGGCAATGCGGTTCAATCAATACGCTAGCGACGAATTGACGTAGTAGCGTACAGGCATGGGTCCCTCATGGTTGCGGCGGTTTCTGTCGCCTCTTTGTACCCACTGCCACCTCCTTAGCCCTACGCGGCGCGAGGCAGTCCTTAACCCTTCGATCTCAAAGCGACGTCACTGCTGAAGGGCCAACCTACCGTGCTGCAGACGTCGGACGGTGCGTACTGCAGCAGTGCTCCAACTCCTTTCTCTGCTTCATCGTAGGGATATGGTTCGTTGGGCCACTGCTTGCGTGCTAAGCATGTGCGCTATTATCCACTCTATACCGACCGTGAAGTAGCGAATAGTTCGAT
>JBBMKB010133389.1:0-19359 GCA_037833945.1 Alaria marginata
TACACTACAGCTGTGAGATCGAAATGTTTTTGGTCGAAACTCATCTTTGCAAGCTGTGTGTGATACTCCGATCGCGCATATACATAGCCCACCACAACAAACCATTACACAGGTGGCCATTTGCCTTGGTTGCGGCACGTTGTCGCCAAAACCCAACCACAGTACGCTGGGCCGACGTTCACAAGGTATGATACCGCAACGTACGAGGCACGTTGTAATTTACGGACAACCTCGAATCTTGATACCTGGTATGTCTATTAGGTTGTCCAAACTGCCACCGCAACCAACGCAAACGGCCACCTGTGTAATCTTTGCCCAGAATCATCCTGCGGTAGGGGTGCAGCAATAAGTTCCTGAGCTCCTGACATGAGGAGGTCAATATTTCACCCGAAACATGACTCTTCCAAGATTTTCGTTCGCGCAACCCGATTAACATTCCTATCCGTTAGTCCTAAAACAATTACACTCGTAAAACGACCATACCAACCGGTAGTTCTTCACTTCAGGAGCTCAACCGGTCAGGAACGTTTGACACCAAAAAGTGCAACCCCTACCGTCGGATGACTCCCCAATAAACCATATGCAGGGCGGAAGGAGACAAAGGCAACCAGAAAGATGCCATCATCGCGATTCTGGAAGAATGGGCCGCTTGGGAAAGGGACCTGGAAAGGGAAGCAGAAAAAGCCAAGGTCGCCAGGGATACCAAAAAAGAGATTGCAGGCAAACCTGCTCCTCCTGTAGACGGATCCACCCCTTTGGTCAAAAACGAGGCTACTCTCCAACGCAACCCCAAGAGTAGCAGCCAATGCGTCGTGACAGAGTTCGACGATAGCCCCCCTGCCGTTGAGATAACCCCGATCCCGCGAAGGGGCGGTCGGGGCGCTTCAAAAACAGCTCTCAGCGCTACCACGGGACAGCTCTACGCGACAAGGCGCGATCGGAGAAGAGCAGAAAAGAACGACCCTCTCGCTAAGACGAGAAGGGAGGCATTGAAGGTGTGGGCCGCCGACCAAACGCGGAGGAGAAGTTCTGCGGGTGACTGGCCCCCCGGCCATAGTCAGGTGGAGGCGGGTCTCACCTTGAAAAATTGGGTTGCAAGGAGGAGAAGCTCGGCGGAGGCAATGGTTGGTCAACCTCTCGAGGGGGGGAGTCTGTCTCGGCGGGAGGAGGAGCAATGGAAGGGAAGGACAGCTGGCGCTCTCCGGTCGTCCGTCCCGCCCGAGTCCCGACGTCGGCGTCCATCCCCGCTTTCGAAGAAATCCTCGACAGCCACGGACAAGACTGTCTCACAATGGCGCGACTCTCAGCCGGGGAGAGCCGACGTAGGAAGGCATGAGAAGCAAGGAAGACCGACCCCTGATGGCATCGACATGTGGGAAGAAGACGCGCGAACGAATCCCCCGACCCCAAGAACCCCGGGCTCGACTGTCGCCGGACGAGCTTCCCCGTGGGCGAGATCGCCCAGCCGGGAGACGGCCGGAGGAATTCTCGTGAAGCACTGTTTTTTTTACGGTCCGGCGGGAAAAATTGCCATAGGCAGATCTCCCAACACGACCCCCAGCTTCGAGTCCCAGTGGATGCGCAAGTTTCGGGAAGAGGTTCAGGGTAACCCCAACTGGTGGGCCGGTCCGGGGCAGTACCATCCGGGCAGATCCACCGATTTATCTTTCCGGCCCGTTTTCCGGCGCACGAGCGCAACAAACAAACGGCCGACTTATCCTATACGGACAGCTGCTTCGACAACCGGCGAGAAAGCCGGGGCTAGTCGAAACACAAACTTGTGGGATGAGGTGCGATCCCTCCTTGCTCGTAGTAGACGGGGCGGCGACGCGATGAGTCTTGCGGGCAGCGGTGGTAGCAAAAGCGGTGCCGACGCAGGGGCGACGACTCCCGAAGGAGCGGACGCCCTGTCGTTCGGTGACCGTCTGAGGTGCACGCCTTTATCTCAGGGGGCCTGGCTTATCGACAGCGCTGGGGATGAGCGATCAAGCAGTGTGGGTGCGTGGCGAGATGGTGATGGCGCTGCGGTTTCTCTCGCACAGCGGCCCCAAGGGGGTTTAACAAAAGCGGCAGGTAGAGCGCTAACTTCTTCGGGCAGTGTGCAAACTTCTTCGGAAGTGGTAGTGGCAGGCAGGGCGGCTGTCGATCTTTCGCACTTCAGCGACACTGCACAACATCCCCTAGGAGGTAACGGTGGTTTTCGAGAAGGCGAAGAAAGTGGCGGGGGCATCGTTGGCGACGCCATGGGGAGCAACGGCGGTCAGCGGAAGAGCCTCCAGAGTGTCCACGAAGCTATCTTGGCAAAGCTGCGGGGGGAAATCGACCCCTTCACGCGCGAGGAGATCGTGTTACAAGCAGCTGAAGACGCTAAAGGCGCCCTTGCGAGGGACCAGGCCCACGCGTCTTCGCCAAGAAGAGCTTCCGCGGGTGTGCAGCACCGTCTTCAGTCTAGCGAAAAGGCGGGGTCTGCTCCTGCCCCCATCGACTACGACAAGGTCGAGGCCACCCTATCGCTGATCGAGTTGGCTTCTCGCGCGGCGGGCCCAGACGCCGGTAAGCAGATGTTCCAGGCTCTGGAAGGCCTGGACAAGATTCACCAGCGGGTTTCTGATGATGAGGTCGCCGGTGAAAAGAGAGACTGCGCGAGCGAGGATAAAGCTGACTTGCAAGCGGGAAGCGTTCGTGGGGATGGAGGCGACAAAGGACTGACGGTGGCAGAGGCTAGCGGTGATAGCCCACCACGTGACGATTCACCACGCGACGAGTTATCACGCGACGAGGTAATGCCTACTTTTCCAAAACTTCCGGAGAACAAGGATGAATCTCCGGCGCAGCTCGGGGGGGAGAAGAAGCCCCCTCAGCAACGCTCCCGGAGGATTTCCCTAGCGGTAAGCGAGATGTCGGACGACAACGATATGGGTTCCATTTCCACAGGGGTGATGCAATCCATCGGTAACTGGCTTCGGAGAATAGATAGACGGCCGTCGCGACAGCATAGCTTCACGTCTGCCACGGCGGACATGGGTGGCGACAGGCAACAGCAACAACGGGGCCGAGAAAGGTTCCCGTCCGCCCTGTCTATCGCCCCGGAAGAAATGGTGAGGGAAGGCGTTGAGGCCGGAAGTGCGGAGGAGATAAAATCGAACGAAGCTGGAAATACCGAGGAGACGAAGTCGAATGGAGAGGAATCGAAAGAAGAGGGGGGCGAAGAAGAGGCATCGCCAACACGACGGGTTAGCGCAACCGCTCAACAAGATGGAGGAGAGGACCAAACATCTGTAGTTGATGACACTACGACTAGAGAAGTCAACCGAACGTCATCCGATGCTGCTCCGAAGAGAGAAGTCGACCGAGCGTTTACCGATGCCACTTCGAATGAAGAAGTTGACCGAACGTCTTCCGAGGCTACTCCGAGTGTTAGAGTCCAAAGCACCGATGTCGAGAACCTTTGGCCAGACCACGCTTTTCTAGCGCAAGGAGACAATCATCACGCTACGGTGGCAACCGCCGCTGAGTCGGTCCCCACGGCAACAACGAACATGTTGGCGGCAGAACCGGATGTCAGGATACAAGAAATACCGGTTGAGACGGGCGTTTCCTCCCAAACCGACAAGGCCGTATCGCCACCGTCCCCGCGCAAACTCGCCGATATTGAGCAAAGCGAAAGTCCGCACCGCCGACAGTCTCCCTTGCGAAAAAATGCGGAAATGCATCACTATCAAATTGCAGAAGATGCTGCTGGAACTCAATCTGTAGGCCCTAGCCTCAATGGTGCCGGTGATCGCGACAGCTGGATGTCCGTCGGAACGAGACCAAAGCGTGGCGTCGACGGGCACGGACACAAACCAGCGCGGGACGGAGCGAGAACTGACGCTGGCATGAAACTCTTTGGCGACGGGAGGCCGCGTGCAAAACAAACGGCTGTAATCGGAACGCGAGCCCTCGCTGCTGAACTTGAAAAATCGCTCAAAAGGTGTGCACCAAGGAATGGGTTGTAAACGTTGACCGTATATTTGTGCTTATTTTCTTTGCTTGGTGTTGTGCTCCACTTGCTGGCCACCACGGTATGTATCATGCACCAAACGCCGCTGGAAAAAACTTGTGTTGACTTTAGGAGTGTGGTTTTTGAATTTTGTTGTTCAGATACCTCTGGCATACGTGACAACAGTGTTCCGAGGAGGAGGAGCGTAGCACGCCTGTCGAGTGTGTGGATGCACCAATCCTTGCGTGCATAATCCGGTTGTATCGCATTGTCTCAAAGTAACACGTACCTGGTATATATGTCCGCCAAAAAGGGCATGCTCCCTGAAGTACATGCCGCTGGAAGAATATTATACAACTGTAGGCTGACAATAATATGCCGTGGAAAAGAGCAGCCTGTCTATCGAATTTCGGCTACTTCAATCCTTGCACCCAGAACCTTGTCGAATTACATTGCCTTAAAAGTAACACGTGTGTTCGTCAAAAACGGTGGGCCTTCCCTGTGCCTATGACAGCGGAGTGCCCTCAAAGGTGTGTGCGAAGTTCGTTTGGCCAAGACCCGGCCGATCCATCGGGGGGAAACGCGTAAATCCGGCTTCGTCAGGTGAGGAAGGCGACACGCGTTGAGGTCGAACACGCAAGGATACAGCAGACGCGTCCTAGGATAAGAGTAGCCACCCTTGGCCCACAATTTTCTGACAGAAGGGGCTCCTCGCCTGAGCATCTACCCAATGTCGTTGACATACTTTTTGTAATTTACAACATATAGTAGTATGCTTTGTATACCTAGGCCATGGGACTGCTCCTCGGGTTGCACTTTCACTTTTTCTCAACTTTTTGTGTTTGGGTGACTAACTAATAGTATAGAGTTCCTCCAGCGGGGAGCCTGATAAAACAAGTAACATCCTCCCTACCGTAGCCCGGGTCGGCGCTTACGCCCCTTGGAAGGCAGAAGCTGTTCCTAACTGTGCCTTGACTGACACCAAAGTACTTGCTTTTTGTGTGGAACACTTAGCCCTACACTCTTGACAGCGCACGGTTTTTTTTTCCTTGCTTGGCATACAGTACCTCCTGGGATCTTTGGTTGAAGTTTGCTGACCAAGCTGCAAAATTACCACGTGCCTAAACGCCCCGCTACATTTGTTACTCTACCTAACAACGTTGAATATCCTTCAAGCCTTCATTTGCATGGTTGTTTGGTCTTTAAAACAAAATTGACGCGTGAGTTTCTATTCCTCGCCCTGTAGACATAAAAAAAACTGCTGAATGCTTGCGAGCGATTGTAATGTGCAGAAGATAAACAAATGCTTCCGAAAAAAATATGTTGGCTTCGGCCCCTTTGCTCGTCTATCAGGTTTGAATTGTATTACCCTGATCACGCAGAAGGGCGATTGCAGCCAAAAGGAAAACATTGCTTGCTCCTAAATGTGTTCACACCTCCGTCTAAACCCTACCGGTGCCGTCCAACCCCCAACGATGTCCGTGAAAAGCAGAGAGAGCACCGGGAATCGTGCGCCGCTCCCCGCTCATTGATGCGTTCCACCCCGAGGTGGCCAAGCAACGGGCTTTCAGGCTGACGCTAAGAAAGGCGGGCCAGCCGGACGCCCCACCATCGATGACACCCAAAGAAAGCCAGAGTGTGGACACCTCTCCACCGATAGCAGCGGAAGAAAAACAGGGTGCGCGCTCTCCGGGACAGACCCAGACCAGAAAACGTCAAGATCTCGCCGAAGCTTCTAGCCCCGCCAGTGAAAGTATTGCCGGGAAGGCTTCGACTCGCCGGCGCCAGCGGAGGCCGTTTGCGGGCCAACAGGACGCCTCTCCACAGATGGAAAGGAAAGAAAAGCAGAGTGTGCGCGCCTTGGAAGAAATTCGGACGAGAAAACGTCGCGATGTCGCTGAATCGTCTAGCCCCGCTGTTAGCAGTATCGCTGGGAAGGCCCCGACTCGCCGGCGCGAGCGCAGACCGTTGTCGGTGGCACCTCCTTCTTCTCGTCCACTTTCTCCTGCTACGGTTAACCCTAACGCTAAGCCGCTTCCCACCGAGCCCCGACCTTCCGTTGGTGAGAACTGCGGGCCGTGCAACAAAACAACATCTCCTTTTGAAGCAGTGCCTGCAAATGAAGCAACATCTGCTGCTAAGGAAAATGTTTATACGGAGGACGCTGCCGCGCCAGGGGTAGGGCTAACAGTTGTGCAGTGCGAGTACGCAGAAGAGTGGATGGAAAGAGCAAAGTGCTCGCTAGGGCCGAAGGTTTGGGAATGCCTCGGCTCCAGCCCGGCCTTCTATCGCATACGTGACCGCTTTCGGAGCTCTTTGGTTCCGGCCGGTGGCTGCGAAACAGCCGACAAGAGCGGCCGACCACTCGAGCATGCGCCACCGACTCGTGCGGGGGAGGGTGAATCGGAGAAGAGGAGACTAGCGGCGACCAGCGAGGCCCTGAATGGGGAAGGGGTCGTTTTTGGGCCAACTTCACTGAAAGCCGAAGGGTGGAGATTGGAGACGGAAAATAAGGCCGAAGAGGGTTCGGGGTGGGGCGATCGCTTGTCTCAGAAGGCTGCGTTGGTCGTAGACGCGATCATGTGGACAATTCTGACGGAACGAGAGCGGTCGACCGTCTCCGCGGCCATCCTTCAAGATCGAAAGCTACAAAGCGAGTGCCCTCGAATCTCCGCCCTGGAGGCATGGCTAACGGGCGGAGACATCTCCGGGAAACGCAACGGAGATTCTAAGCCGATGGAAACGATGCTCGCCATTTCGTGGCCGAGGGCACGTCGGTTTGCGAAGAGCTCGAGCCTGGTGGACGGAATCAACGTGGTCGAGGCAGACATTGACCTCGCTTTCAAGCGGTGGGAAGAGTCGGTGCAAGCAGGGCGACCCGTGCTGGCCGCTACGACTAATCGGAGCTGCAGCCCTACTCGATCCGGCCTAGAGCCTCCCGCGCCAGGCATGTGTACAGCAGCGGAAAATGCTGCCACAGTTCGATCGCGCGATGGTGGAGGTACACCAAGGCTGTGTGACGCCGTGGGATGCTCGGAAGGTGGCCGATACGGTGACATTTGTCCAACTGTAAAATGGAGGTTCTGTCGAAAGCACAGGAATGGTGGAATGGTGGACCTGGGAGGTCGAAGGTGAGAACCGCCGTGCGTCGACTTTGAGAAGTCGTAAAATACCGAGCTTGAATACCCATCGAAATTGAGTATAGATGGGATGGTCCGTGAACGTGCAGAGTGGTACGCTAACCGTAAGAGACTACTACTGTGCGATGCTTGCCCCTCTCTGAGATTTTCGTCGCCCCGGGGGGGTGTTTATCTCCTTCAAAACTAGGCACGCGTTTTTGGGAGCAGACTACTCGGGATATAGTTTCCAGGGAGGAAAAGGGTTAAGACCGCCCAAGGGGCCTATGATATAAACGGGAAGCTGCGCCAAGCTCCAAGAATTGACTCCCGAGAGGACGTACCAAGGCTTCTGAGGATGTTTGCTGTGTCGCATCGTACGTCAGAATACCCGCACACCGGCATATTCGTGTATGCGTTTGTCATTACATAGTCACCGAGGACACTGCCGTCGTGTATGGCGTGCGGAGTCCGTGCTATGGTTGGACGCTATACCGCGCTCGATGAAGCAGAATCTCACCCGTTTCAGAAAGGTGCTCGGTCCCGTTCAGGGTTAGTGTTTCAAACCAAATATGTACAAAGTTTAGGTACTTCGTCGCCTCCCCTGGAATATGTTGCGTGTGTTGCAACGAATATAATCTGCCTCAAAGGTGGGAACAGATTATTATTTCTTAAACTAGTGTTTAATTGGTTATTTTTTAGCCGTCGTATCGTAAAATTATCAATGTGTTCAATCGGGGGCTCCTCCTTTGCCACTTCTACCCGCGTACATCCGACCAAGGTGTGAGCGGGCGGATTGTGGGCGGTTGGCTGTGAGGGTGGGGGAGACTACTCTGGGATCGGTGAGGAGAGGCACGCTTTGCTCCATGCACACTCAAGAGGACCGAGTGGACTTGGAAGGTCTCGCGTCTGTCCTGCTCGCGCTCGCCGAGGCCCGGCGGAGGGGCGCAAGGTGAGTGTGGTGTAGTACCGATAGCGTAGTAGTTTGTTGGGACTGATCTGCGGGATTTCGACTATCGTTCGTGCGGTGTCTTACCGAGATAACGTAGTAGACTGGGGGGGGTTGACCTGCAGGCTTTCGACCACCCCTCCGTGTAGCATCTTGCCGATATAACGTGATAGGTTGGGGCGGCTTTTCTGCAGGGTTTCGACCACCTTTCGTGCGCATGATATCTAACGGTGTACACTTCGATCATGGCGTGACCAACTTTCGTATGCATAGGTGGGAAGACCCCTCGGTATACCCTTTGACGTGTACACCTCGATCGTGGTGCGATGGAGACGGGCCAGAGAGTAGAAAGTACAAACACGCCGTCTGTTTCTAGCATCAACCACACACCCCTTTTCCAAACTCCGATGACGCGATATTCCCACCAGGAGACTGGCGGCAATGGCCGGCGTAACTCCAGGAAACGTTTCGTCGGAAGAAAAAGAAGGTGAAGATACTGCCGCTTTCAACGCGCCAGCAGTTCGCGATCTGGTCCTCGCCCTCACGAAGCAGCCCCTCCCTCCGGCTTTCCCCGCTATGGTCGAAGCGCCATCGCCAAGGATTAAAGCGTGTGGCGGTTTTGGAGCGCGAGAGGACGCTGTTCCGCCTAGTTTGGCAACCAATCCAGGAGCAGCTAAAAGGTTCGTGGCAGGGGCGGGGATAATAGCGTCTGCCACGGATACCTTACTGAAACCGAACGGCAGCAGGCGTTTGGGTGGCGACTGTCGCACATCCGATCAGGTTAGAGAATACAGAGAGCTTCCGGGTTCGGGCGAGCTTGGTGCTGCTGAGTATCGGTCTTCGCCAGTGCCTGGGTCCTCGTCCTCATCCCCGTCCCCTGGTCGCGATCACCCTTCGACGACGTTTTTTTCTGGGTCCCAATCCTCCCCAAACGTGCGAACCGAGCCGAGTTTTGGGGGCGCTCGTAGCGTGGAGAAGTGCGAGCAATCTCGTCAGCCACACGAGGCAAAAGCGCACGGAGAGGGGCAACCCGAATCAGAGGAGCGTGGAGGCAGGTCTGGGGAGGGGAAGGGGGAAGAGTGCTCGGAGCACAAGGCCTGGGGCAGGCGGATACGAAGCTCGCTCGCCGGTTGTCGCGACGATGAATTCCGAGACTTGGGGGCGGAGAACTTGAGCACGAGCAAAGCCGGGAAGGGCGATTGTGCGCATCGATCGAGTTCCACGGGCACGGCTTGGGGCGGGATTCGATGGCGAGGGGTTGACGAGGTGAGCTTTGTACAGTAGTGAGTGGTGCCTTGACTTGCTACCAGGTCGCTCTACTATTAATAGCAGCCTTTACTTCTTAACTTTAGGGCTTGGTTGTATCCTTATCCTGTCCCTATCCCTAACCCTAGGTCATACATATATATATATATGCCTATCCTATTACCGAAACGCGCTTCGTTTCTTTTGATGGCGAGATCGTTTCTTTTGATGGCGAGAGGAACTGATCAAGCCTTGTACCCCCCGCAAGTAGCAGAACCGTATCACTGTTCTAGCACGCACCCTAAAACGTCTTCTTCGCTGACATGGGGCGATATTTTCACCCACGGGCAGCACCGCAAAACAGTTCCTTTTGGGGCAACCACGGAAATGGAAAGGATCACACACGACCCATGTCAAAACTGTATATGGCTTCCATCAAGGCCTCTTAAAAGCTTAGTGTACTATCACGGGGGAACGTAGTCAATATAACCAAATATTGGTAGTAAAAATAGCTAAATATATAGGTTTTTAGGTCAACCGTAGGTCCTATAAACTACGTTCCCCCGTAATAGCAGCCAACGCGTTTACCGATAAACTACTGTTGTCTTTTATTCGGTTACAGCGTTCGTCGGAGCGACGGCTGCATGTAAAGCATCACCAGCGCTGTGGTGTAGCTCCGCGTTCTTGTCTTGTATTGTCTCGAGCGTGAACACTCGTGGAGTATCCTCTCCGTCGAAGGTGAAAGTTGTCTTGAAAAATTAATTAACTATATATTATTTCACCCCACACTCCTATTCATATTACGGAGGTTTATTGTTTGTGAGACGGCATACACAACACTCTGTATGGGGGGGGCGGGCGGGAGGGTCTCAGTGTGTAGGTTTCGCACTATTAATAATTCGTGGTGAAGATTATAATGCCCCGTCGATACATATATACAGTATTATACCTTGACTGAAAAGTAAGTGGAGGCTTTTGCCCATTCTTGCATCTCATTCCGTCCTATAAAATTAGCAATGGATCTATGTATGCAATAGTACGCCATTAATACTACTGCATCCCCGCGTGGGTTTTGCGGGCATGTTCGACAATCAGGTGCTGGGGAGGAACGCTCGGGCGCTGAAAGCGGTGTTCAGACAATATTCCCGGAAGTCAGGCGACGCCAGGTAAAGTGGTCTTCAATATTTGCGTTATTTCCTAAGGATCATTCCTAACGAACGAACGCAAAAAAAAGTCACGATTCGTGACGTTTGGAAGTTGGCGTTATGTCGCGTTTCCGAAAAACACAACAAATCACGTTGTTTTGTCACCAATCGTTCGTGACGTCCATTTTCGTGGGATATTTCGAAGTTTTCAATCGTGACATTATTTTTGTTGGTCAGGAACGACCCACTAAAGTGCCGACGCAAACTAGTTATCCAGCCGAACGTCCTGCGACCGTGTGATATATTACGTGCTATTATACCAGCACACACCTCCGTGACTACTCTCGGATTCCGATTTCGTTTCCGTGCGATCGTGTGTACTGATCATGATTATGATTCACCAAGCCCACGATATGCGGGGATTGTTCCGGTTTTCCACTACTAGCTAGTTTAGGAGACTCAAAAACGGACTTGAAATATATACGTTGCGGTTGTTGGCACGGCGAAACAGCCACTTCCATGGATGGCGGTGTATGGCGTGGTATTTTCTTGAGTGCCTAATGGCGCCCTCCGCTACCGTCGTAACAAAGCGTAGATCACCTGTAGCAAAGTAGCGTGTTTATTCTGTGTCGCAGAGAGACACCGAAAAACACACGAAATACAATAAAATACGATGCCCACTGACAGGCGTGAGTGCTCTCTGAATCGCTAAAAACAAAACACTACGAGTGACCCCTGTTCGACTGTTCAAAATAGCCTTGTTCGACTGTTCAAGATAGGGTCAATTTAAGGCCTCAATTCAGTCAGATAGGGTATAAGTTTTTTTTATTTGTGCTTTGCCGAGCCACCAATCGCTGCGTAAGTGAACGTATTTCAGCACCTGCCTGGCACGTGCCTCAGATGGAAGTGACGTACTACAGTAAGCCTGGCAATATAAATATATTGCTCTTCAGGGTAGTATGCGGCCAAACACAACAACGGTGATTCGAAGAGGATGCCTTGATTGGCCACCCCCTGTCCATGGGGCAACCGTTCGATCGAAACCCCTGCTCTCGTTTCTATCATTAGGTTTGTTTTTTTGTAAAATAAGGTACATAACCCAGAAACAGTCATATACATAATAAGTGAAATAAAGCAGTCTTCCGCATTGGAGGGAGACGATATCACATCCCGTGCTACTACTGTACAAGCTCAAAAGCTCGATGTCGCCTCACTAGCCACGCTGTTGGTCGTCGCTACTCAGGGAGATGGCTTTGCCGGACGTTCTACGGTTTTGCGATGCGTTCGAGCTTCGGCCGGGGCTCGTGTCGAGACGGGAAATTATCGACGGCTTCAAAGAGGTACGTATGCACTTTTACGTCGAGCACTTCTGTAACTTAGATAACTTCGACCGAGACGCAGGTACACAACCTATAGTAGACAACTTTGACCAGACGGGGGTATACAACCTATTAATAGACAACTCTGGAACAGACGAGGGTATATACACGGTTTGTTGCACAGCAAAATATAATTTGACACTTTGTGGCAATTTTTTCGGCCTTTTTTTGGTCTTGGTCCGGGTTTGGCTGGTCGACACGACCAACCGACTTTTAATAACCACAAGCAAGTATTGATGTAAAGAAAAAAAGGCAGAGCTCTCGCTTGTTTTACGCCTGTGACTGGTGCATGAGCTATTTACGTCTGGGATTTGATTTTTAGGATACGCAGGAGCTCACGGAAGAGATGCCTTCTTTATCGCGCCTTGCCGCCACCCCGTATACGTCGACCTAAATGTCGAACGTCGGAATTAGTTTCGCCATTGGATGCCCGTGTACAACCGAAACTCCTACTCGTATGTAACATTGGCCATTTTGTTACTACCCAAACTTCTATTATATATAGCAGGGTATTTTATTTCTACCCCAACAAAGGGCAGGATATTATAATGAAAAAGGTATAACATCAGCCGTCGACGTAAAGTCAACATTACTGAGGGTTTATTTTCGGATCGCCCGCAACAATATCATAGCGTTGTTTTCTTGCCATGAGGTGAGGTCGGGTGATGGAACTTGTATGTAGGCGTACCCACTCACTGCTCTAGCTTCCCCTACCCCCCCCCCCAACTGAGCCCTCTTTCTGCCGCCCGATCGGTCATGTTGTTTAAACGAAACACCTACCATAACTACAGGTGGTGTATCCGGGGGTAATGGGACTCACAGACGAAGAAATAGGGTACTCGCTAAAACTAGACAAGCGGCGCACGTCCAACAAACAGAAGGCCGGCCGTTCGGGGCCAACTCGGCACGCTGCGTTCTCACCCACGGGCGTCTGGGGTGTCAGTCCTCAAGAAGGGGGAGACACGTTTTTTGCTCCGGCTGATCCTACCGAAGCTGCTGCTACAGTGACAGGTTCTTACGGAGCTCGAGAAGGAGGTGATGAACACTGTGCGTATTTGCCGTCGGGCATTGGGTGCGCACCCTCTCTCCGCGTGAGCAGGAGCAGTGGCGGCGGCGGCGGAGGGGGGGGGGCAGGGGTAAGAAGACGGTGTACCTCGGAAGGTCGCAAAAGTTTCCGCTGCGTCGCGTGGAGTCGGCTAAAATTGTGGCGTCGAGCGATCAGGATGCCTCGAGTGACTCTTCAGCAGGTATCGTACGGTATCGTACGGGAAGGCATTTTTAGTATCGTCTCCCTGAAAACCGAAATTAATGGTAAGGCACCCACGAGGCAGTTATATAGTATCCGAATTGCTGTCTCTGGAAGTGGCCACACCAGAAAATAAATAAATTCATTCGAAGCTGTCATCCAGATACAAGAAAGTACGCACAAGATGCGGAAGTCTGCCTTACGAGGGGTCCTTAGTGAGATGCAGCTCACCCTTCATGCGACTCGCCGAACACATCACGGCGCTTCGCGCTTAGAACACGCGATGTCTGCCTGGTCGGTGAAAACCCGACGTGCTCCGTCCCGGCATTGTAGGGATGCGATGGTCTGTGGTCTTATGACAACGGCTATGCAAGAAATGAGTACACCCTCCCCCCGCCTATAATTCATGCTTTTTTATTCCACATGAACACCTATGTATTCAATAACGCCTTCCAGAACGAACGCGGGAAACAATTAGTTAACCAACCTTCAACTTTTTTTTTAATTTATTGTTACCCCTTATTATACAATACAGGTGTGGATAGCAGCCTAAACCATACATACATTTCGTAGCCTTGGCTTACAATACAGATACAGTAGTATATATATCTCGGCATGAAAACCATCTCCACAGCCGACCAAAACCCCCCAAACCTTGGCATTTATTTCCTTGTTTATATATATAGGTGCTGGCTTCAGGCGACGTTCCAGCTTGCGCGGTTCACCTCTCAGTCGGACGGGAAGCCACCATCCAGCTACAAGTGCGGCGTGCGATATCATGGGAGGGGAACGCGAAGCGAAAGATCCGCCCGTGGCACCCGGCTTGTCGCTGCCGCAATTCTTCGAGTGGATGTCGGAGGTAGTGGTCAAGTGCCCGGCTCCTGCCAAAACCTTCGGCCGTATTGACTTCGCGCGTCATCAACCGAATGAGAAAAGGTTCGGACGCTGTAGGAATGGCCGCTCGGGGTCGTTGTTATCAATACAGAGTGCTGGAAAGCAGGCAAGGGGGGCTGGCGTAGAGAGTGCTGGAAAGCAGGCAAGGGGGCTTGGCGTAGAGAGTACTGTAAAGCAGGCGAGGGGGGCTGGCGTAGAGAGTGCTGTAAAGCAGGCAAGGGGGGCTGGCGTAGAGAGCACTGGAAAGCAGGCAAGGGGGGCTGGCGTTTTGAGGCGACAGAACGCGGCGAAGGCGGTAGTGATGCTGCAGTGGATGGAGCTTTCCCGTGGAATGAGAACCGGAGGTATTCCACCGTTCAGCCTTTCGTCGTGCTTCTTCGCCGAGGCAGCACCGCCGCCTTCTTCTGTAAGAACTAGCTAGCTAGTTAGTTGCTCCGGTCGAAGATGATACCGTTGTTGGGTTTGACGACGCAGCGTGTGGTGGTTGGTGCCAGTTATAGTTAGGATTATTAGGTAACGTGCTGCATGATGAGCCAGGGGGCTTTTACCTCCGCTTTGTTTTTTGGCAACCCTAAATCAGAAGAAGCTTGCCAAGGCACAACGCTCGCCGCCTTCTTCAGTAAGAACTAGCTAGGTAGTTAGTTGCTCCGGTCGAAGATGAGACCGTTGTTGGGTTTGACGACGCAGCGTGTGGTGGTTGGTGCCTTAGTGTTAGAGAGGATTATTAGGTAACGTGCTGTGTAGGCCAGCAGCTGCGCTCACCTCCGTTCTTTTTTTTTGCGTTCTAATAATAAAGAAGAGTTCGCCGAGAGGCAGGAACGGAGTAAAAGTGTAGAGATAATATGATGGCAGTCAACGAGGACAGAAAACAAATTGAAAGATTGAAAAAGAGCTGATGATGTTCCATGTGCCACACCCTCCTCGTAGTAATAATCCTCTGTAATTATTTATTTTAAACTCACAACTCCTTGCTTTGCTTGGTGCCCACAATATTAGCTATTAACCTGTTGACCGCAACGCATTCATTCGTGAAATAAGACTCTATAAACATACACGATGATGACCACAGAGCAGCAACAGCAATACCAGGTAAGTATGCTGTAGTACAGGTCGCAACAATTCACTCGATCTGAAAATTATGGCTGCCTGCTGTTAACAATAAATAGTGTTGTTGTTGTTACTATTATAATGAAAACGAGTGAAATTAAATGAGGGTGACATAGACGGCGTATATTATTAATAGACACACTGTACAACTATGATGTACACGATATGACACGTACGTACGTAGTGTACGCGCACACAAACGTGCTGAAATGCAACACCCATATAATATCAACTACTACGCGATAACGCGATAAAACATGCAATGGAGTAGAGACCTCTCTGTTAGTCCTCCTGTGAAACTTACTTGGAGCTGTGTGTCCCAAGATTTTGGGATGGTGTTTTAGTAACCCTCCTTCGATCGTCGTGTGATCTGCATCATCTATCTACGACTATTCAGGGTGGGCTAATGTTATGGAGTGATGTTCGTAGCTAGCGATAGATATGAAGATAAGTCTCTAGAACGGTCCTTGTGGAGCTGATAGAGTATGTATGTGGCTGTTCCAGGATTTGTGTTCTTCTTTGAGTTCTAAAGTGGTCGCCCGTAGACGGCGGATCATCGCTAGTTAGTATGATCCGAGGCCACACACGCTCACTTGGGGAGATTGACCCGTCTCACGCGGATCATCGCTAGTTAGTATGATCCGAGGCCACACACGCTCACTTGGGGAGATTGACCCGTCTCACGAGCTACTATGATGGTGCATCTGAGAAGCATCAAATAAGAACAAGCTATACAATGCGAAGCTGTGAAACGTTCAGCCCACCACTCAGCATCATCATACGACAGTAAACCGAGAATTATTTTTTGAAAAAAAAGACATTAAAAAAAAATCGAAAAAAAAGACATTAAAAAAAAAAACGAAAAAAAAAACGAAAAAAAAACGAAAAAAGACAACCTCGCGGGGATTCGAACCCCGAATCTTTCGCGTCGGAAGCGAACACCTTGATCCATTAGGCCACGAGGTCGTTGCGCTACGAATTAGATACATGTTTCGGACACAAATCAATGTTTAGAAAACTAAAATGATGTTTTTCACCCTTTTTTCATACACGTTTGTTGTGTGGTCATTTATACACGCATGTAGGAATGATGAACGACCGAAATATTGCGGAGACAAAACAAATCAATGCATATTATTAATACCTGGTATTTTATAAAAAATATTTATGAAAAATATTTCAAATACTAAAAATATGATACGACGTCAGCTGTGAGTTCGATTGATAGTCGATACTCATCTTTGCAAGCTGCGCGATACTCCGGCCGCGCTTTTTTCAGGTATATATGCTTTCCACTTTCAAGGTTGTTGTTGCTGTTGTTGTTGTTGTTTTGTTCTCACAATTACTCGCATAAATCATCGAGTCCTGGTCACAGAGGACAGGCTCCACATACATACATGATTAGTCACTCTGGTGTGGAAGAATACACCTCCCAGGGAAAAAAATAAAACAAATCAAAAGTGGTACACGAAAATACCATACGTAGCCGAAGCAAGTCGTGCATCCGTCAAGGTTTAGGTCAATGACTCCTCCGGATGCTGCCAGGGTGAGCAGAACAAGTTTACCAAGGGCATTATGATCGGTCTACAATGAATCTTCGCACTGTTAAATCAATTAATATTTTTGTTTGAAAAATACTGAAAAAAAAACATTTTGATTGATGTTTTTTTTTTAATACCTGCTGCTTTGAAGCCCCTCCTACTTCACTAGAGGGTCCCAATTTACGTGGCAGCGATTCCCCGCTGCCAGGGGCACCAGGTACCAGGTTTGTATGTATAATAATACGATGTGGTCTTACACACACACACGTGACCAATCGGCTATGATACCCCCCAAAATCCTCTACAAACACCCTAAAATAACACTGTCTGGATGGCGGTACCGGTAATCATTTTCGAAACGATTAAACAGGTTGCAAAGATGAGTATCGACCACTCAATTGGCAACGGGTTGAACTCACAGCTGACTGACGGCCGCTGGCCGTGTTCCGTCCGCTGGGCTGTACGCTGTACACAGCTAGGCCAGTAAGGCCAGTGGCCAGTGGTCCATGAACATTTTAAGAACGAAACCGTCGGATCGCCGAACCGGAACATTTATTTTAGATTGCCCCGCACCGACCAAACATCTTTCTTCGCATTACGTGCCAGAGTGCATGACCGGTGCCTTCTTGCCCCACGCCTGGAGTTGACAGCTACGTACTGCTATAACATCTACTACTGCTTCTGTGTGTAGGGGGGGAGCAATGCCGGCCTTCGTTCGCGCTCCTGCATCTCAATCAGCGGAAAGCTTCACCAGCGAGGTGACATGATGCAGTCGCGGTCATTCCAGTCATTCATGCCGCGTTTTTTCGAAGGCGCTGCGTTCGTCGGTTCCAGGGGTGCATTTATCACTCCTCATATTCGCCGTATATATTGATGGCCGTCTTACAGTAGTAGTACGAAAAACATCGTGTTGACGCTACGAAGTACTATTAATACTGTGTAGCACGGTCACATACCTATTATATCCTACTTTTTTTGACGAGGGCCTTCATGAGGACATACTTCCTACACACCACGCACCGTATCATATCATACATACTGTCTGTAGTACGCGTTGTTATCGAATTGTAATTGTCGCAAGCAGCTTGCAAAGACGAGTTTCGACGAAATCCTCGATCTCACCGCTGAAGCTTATTGCATACTTGCATTGGCTGAGGTGGTGTCTTTTTAAGTTTTAGGTCACAGCTCCACGCACCCAGTCAATCAATTTACAATGTAGTAGAATGCAGAAGGCTATTCTAGCACCCCGCGCCCATAGGTTCCATAGGTTAATGTACGCCCTGTACAATGTGCAGAGTGTGTGGATGGTGTTCTGGTGTTTTTTCGGTTATTACTCTCTATGATACCAGGTATCATACCAGTATACTTCTGTACTGTAATAGTGGGATATGTGGCGTCATGGTGTCGGTGCACAGTGTTACTGTAGTGTGCGTACGAGTAGTAAAAAGTAAAAATACAGCGTGAGCTCTGAGCTGTGAGTTCTTTCGGTCAGTCGATACTCAACTTTGCAAGCTAACCTCGTCCGTAATGCATCGGCCGCGCGTGTTCTAGATGCATCTCACGTGAAGGATAAAGGCCGGTGACTCCCCTGAATGCTACCAAGGTCAACAACAGGACGATGCCTCGTACAGTACAAGTACTTATAGACACGATTCCCAAATGATCTCGGCCTATACATAACAAAATCCTGTACACAAAAAACCGGAACTTTTAAAACCCGCGTTTACACGTGGCTGCCTGATGCACTCCGCCGACGTCAAGTTGCTTTCCCCGAGTCTGATACGCATACACGTATAATATTATACTTCGTGTGTCCCCGCGCGGATATTCCGGTGCTCTATTCTCGCGAGAGCCATTCAAGTTCATGCTGGTGCACTCAGCGAGCCTTCATCGGGAAGTCGGTGTGCACATACATCGGTGTGCGAAAAAAGCAGACAACCAACTGGTAGCGAAATTGTGCAGTCACAAAAGCTGCCTCCATCCAACGGCGTATATATGATATGTACGGCACTCCCTCGCGCGTTTTCCGACCAACCCCCTGACTTTGTTGTCACAGATCGAGAATGCCTGGAAGTCGGTCGTGTGCAGTTCCCCACGAGAGCAACATGTCAAACCAAGATTCGACGTGCATGCGCACGTTGACGTCCTTCGGGGACCTAGCTTAGATATGACGCGGGGATGGCCAGGGGCTGGAGATCCCAGGTAGGCCTGCCGTATGAATGTGTTGTGTGTTGTCTGTGTACCGAAGTACAGTATGTGTTCTTCGCTCTTTCCACCCAACAGCATCCAGCGCTAACATCCAGTGTCCTTGCAAACTTTATTTCTTTCATTTCTATCCATCGACATCCAGCACTAGCCTCCAGTATCCGTGCCGACACTTAATCCTATTCGTAGAGGTATGTACAAAGCTCGGTGGCCACACGGTATGAGAGAGAGAGAGGGGGGGCGAGAGAGAGAGAGAGAGAGAGAGAGCTACGAGTATGTCGTACCACGTACGCTGCAAATACAGTACTCGTGCGAAGGAGAATCGGCCGTGCAATGCCAAACATGCTGGGTTCGAATGCGGTTGAAAACCTGGTTTATTGCGCTAGTAATAGGCGGTTTGCGCACTGCCGTTGTTTCTTTGGTATCATGCGACGAATCGGAAAAGCTTAAGAGCTGACGACAGCAGTACATGTTGGGTAATGGGTTGCACGGGTGGAAGCTGCCTCACGAGGAGGTTAGGGTGACGCGCCGCTCAAGCCATAAAGCGAGC
>JBBMKB010133500.1:0-19348 GCA_037833945.1 Alaria marginata
GGATCCAATTAGGAAGAGGATTATTTGAATATTCCTCGGTCGCTTCGCTCCCTCGTCTTTCAAAATCCTCATTATTATCCTACTGTAGTGTGGTTATATATCCTGGTCATTGTGCTCGGTTAATTTATGGATCCCAACAACAGCAAGGCGGTTCCATTCCCGTCCCTGCTAGAATCCTTTTACGACAACAACAGACTTCTGTGGGCGGGCAAGCCAGGTCAAGAAACGCACACTAGATCGAAGGAACAAGGCTACCCCGAGTCCGCCCTGACGCGTTTTTTTTCTTACCGCGTATGCATGCTGCTCGGTTCTCCTGGGTACACCCCAACGACACCACCAGGTCGGTTCCGTCCACGTCCTTCTAGAACCTTGCTACGCTAAACAAGGCACAGGAGCCCCTTCAGGCCCTTCGGACAAAATCGAGTATACAGTGACCATCACCAACAACGGCATGTTGAACCTCTACGACATCGGGATAGAGGATGAAGGGCTGCAAGCGAGGGGAGTCAGACTCGCGTGCACGGATGTCAATTTGCAGACGGCTACTGGGGCGGGTCGTGGGGTGTTCAAGGGACTGGCTGCGTATCCTGCGAAAGGACTCGCGCCGGCGGCGTCGTTGTCGTGTACGGCTAAGGATGGTGTGACTCAGGAAGAGGTGAGTTAAAGCGCCGCATGTAACTCACGCGGAAGTGAGTCAGATCGCCCCCATGAGAACACACTCCTGTTCTGCTAAGTATTCATCATACTCAAGGAAGTGATATAATTACCACTGAGCTCACAGGCAGCGCTGACTAAAGCCGACAGTCAGCCGCGCCGGCGGCGTCGTTGTCATGACATCGAAAGACGGTGTTGCTGGGATAGATCAGAACGTCGCATGGGATCGTGCGCCGGCTCCGTTGGACACATGTATACACCACAACCATTGAGATAAGAATCAGCAGCATACCCGCTGAGCTAACAGTCAGCCGCTGGTGGTGAGCTCAGTGGATATGGTGTATCTGAATTGAATTTGCCGAGTGGATCGACTATACATGTTTGAACCCAGAAAAATAACGATGTACATTATGGTGGCTCTTCGGGCTGTCGTTGCCGTGTGCATCCTTTTCGCAGATCAATACCGGGGAAAAGACGGCGAGTGTTCGAGTCCAGGCCTGGTACGAGAGCCGAGCCGGTACCTTGAACCGGGAAGTGTTCAGCACTGCTTCTAAAACCGTGAACCTGATCCCTGTGAGTTAGCTTACACACCGACAAAGGATAGGTTTCGCCTTAGACACAATTACGGTATCTGCAAACGAAGTAACGGGACAAATGAGGTATGTTGGTACATATAATTAGGAACGTCCCTGTCGAGCAATTATATAAAACACAGATATAATATGCTTTCACCCCGCTCGGCCGCATCATACCTTCACAAATGCGAATGAAGTAACCGGTGCAAAACGGTTTTTGTATAGACAATGTTTAGCATGCATGTGTCGGAGGTCTGGATCATATATAGAAACGAGGGCGACCAGTCTCCGTGGGGGGAAGATTTTCATGTTCAGACTTGCAAGCCGAAGTTGAACGCGCGAGCGAGCTGGGGGTTGCTGGAGAGAATGATAGGCACCGCAAAACGTCTCGCTTGGTGGCGGAAGCTGCTGCGCGCATATTGCATGTGCGCCTCGTCAGTAGCGCTCCTATATCCAATTATGGGTGTGACAATGCACTTTCTCTCTGTGCATTTACTCTGGGTAGCATATACCCTGATGAGACGCGTGCCGCGGACGGTACGGGGGCGCCAAGCATTTTTGAGGCCCCTCCCTTGAGGAGCTCTATATCTCATCCGAACACATACTTCGGGACCAAATTTGAGGGCAACTCTCGATGAGCAATGCCATGGACTAGGTGCACCACAATAACAACGAACCTGTCAAACATAAAGGGTATTCCGACGGCATTGAGGAGCCCCTCGGTTGAGAAGCCACGTCATTCATAAATATTTCGCCCAAAATGTGACACCGCCATCGTAGCACGGGCGATGATAATATCATACGCGAGGACGGAGGCAATGCCGCGACCTTAACCCTCTTCGGGGTTTCAGGCGCAAAACAATGCCGACAAATTCGACGGTTACAGCATAGACCATACGGAACAACCCGAGTCGCTAGGGTAGAAGATGTGTCCAAAGTATAATGTAAGGGGCTGTGCGACTCACGTGCCGCACCATCCCACCGTAGGGATTGCACTTTGTTGGGCCAAACGTTTCTGACCGGTGGAGCTCTCCAAGTGAGGAACTACAGGTTGGTATGATATGCTTACGAGTGTATTTTCCTGAGGACTAGCCCGTATAACTATTGGTCGGGTTGCGCGAACGAAAACCTTGGAAGTGATGTTTCGGGTGATATACTGAGCTCCTCATGTTAGGGGCTCAGGAACGTCTGCTGCACCCCTACCGTGGGATGACTCTGGGCCGCATGGTCATACTTGTACCGCTGCACGCTCTTGCTATAACTATTAGTATTCGCTTGATAAGGTTGCGTCTGGACGCGTGCTACGGTAAGGGTACACCATTACTAAAGGGTACAGTACCTCGTTTTGACCAAACCGTTTCCGGCTGACGGGGTTCCTCCATTACTAGTAATAATAGTTAGACCAACAGACTACTAACAGTACCACATACCGTTGGAAGCCCAGTTGTGTGTAACAATCACATTCGGTAAATATCTAGGCCATGGGGTTGTTGGCCGTGCTAAGCGTTGACGTTTTATCGACGTCGGCTTTTGGATGTGGTGTAGAGCTCCCCAGTGAGGGGCTTCGGAAACCAGGATTACAGGGGAACATAATCTATTAATCAGGACCAAATATGGTTAGTAAACGTTGTGGAATATATATTGTTTCTGTTTATCGTAGGTCCTGATTACTATGGTCCCCCGTAACAGGTGCTACGCCCTGCAGTAACGTGTTTTCTGCGCGGGGGGGGGATTCGTTGTACAAGATCCCCGCAATGTAGGTGTATCATCGTGCCCCGCCCCTTGTCGTGTGCTGTGCGCGGTTGCAGGCGCCAATAGTTGCCATCAAAATAACGGCAACCTACAAGCTCGCAGAAGGAGCCGACGGATTTGCGTCAGTCGGGGAGACTATCGCTTACAAACTAGAATCCAAAAACAGTGGGAACGTGGACGTGACGGGGGTCACCGTGACAGACTCGATTGGTGAGTAACTCTGAAGGAGATAGCTTCCTTTTAATGCGTAATAACAGTTTCATTCGTGATGACTGTAATATCATAGCCCCATGACGCTCGTCTTCAGCCAATGTGTTGCCAAGTGTAGTATCGGGGAGACCATTGCATACCTGGTACGAAATAGAGCCCAAACCTGGCGGGAACGTGGACGGGATACGGGTCACCGTTACGGATTTGATTGCTGAGTAGCTCTGAAGGAGGGAATTATCTTTTGTTGCGCATGAACAATTTTATTCGTGATGATTGTAGTTGACCCATGATGCTCGTCTTCGGCCGAAGTGTTGCCAAGTGTAGTATCGGGGAGACCATCGCTTACCTGGTACGAAATAGAATCCAAAACCGGTGGGAACGTGGACGTGACAGGGGTCACCGTTACGGGTTTGATAGCTGAGTAGCTCTGCAGGACGACGTTTCCTGGAATTTCTCATGAAAATATGGATTAATTGTAAGTGTTAGCAACAGACCCATGAAGCTCGCCTTCTGCTGATATATTGCGAAGAAGCTCGCCTTCTTCTAATGTATTTCGAAGAAGCTCTCCTTCTGCTAATGTATTGCGATACGTATTGTCGGGGAGACTATTGCGTACCCAATACAAAGCACTAAAAAACAAACAGTGGACACGTGGAGGTGACGGGGGTCACAATTTAAGATTCGTTTAGTGAGTTGCTTTTAAACGTGTTTCCTCCAATTGACGCGTGCCACGATAGTGGTGCAGGTTAGGGTACAGTACCTTTTTTTGGCCAACACATTTCTGCGTGGCGGGGCTCCTGAATGACTAGTAGTTAGACTACCCAATATCGTTGGGATACCATTTGTGTTATGCTGTAGAATAGTTATCGAAATATTGTTGATCGGGTTGCACATGCATGTTCTCACAGTCACTCCTACCGTAGTGTTTGCCATTTCGCGTAAAACCGTAGCTTTATCCTCGGAATAATAGGCCCACGACGCCCGCCTTCTGGTAATATCTAGCACGAAGAACTTGTGGACGGGCGTGGACAGCTATAGACAGTGCTACGAACCCCGCATAGTGTTGATGACTCCCTCTCTGGGAACCTGTACGTCCCTGTTCAGATTGGCTCTAGAGCGATTGACTGACTTGGTTTGCATTGTCGACGACTCGCTCTCAGGGAGGAACCTGTATCCCCCATTTCAGATTGGCTCTAACGCGGGTGCTGGCTTGGTTTGCTGTGGTCTTCAACCCTCCTTGGAAGGGCACGCACGGTTTTGGGGACAGCCTACTTGGAGTTAGTGTGGGGTAACGTTTGCAGCAGTAAAAAGGTTCAGCAGATGTTTTTGTGCCCCGATGGTAGTCATTCAACCACATCTAAGATTTACAGTGACATGTGGCGCACCTACAATTGCTCTCTACTCCTGAAACTAACGCTCTCTACGCCGGTGACAGGGAGTCAATACACGGGCTGTTTGGACAGCGTCCCTACCCCATGGTTGGTAGGTGGCACTTTCACGTGCACCTCTGGGTACAAAATCGGGCAGGGGGACATTGACGCTGGCGAAGTTATCAACACCGTTAGGTAAGCGTCTGTCGGCGTTGTTCCAAAAGAAAGACTGCACGACAAACGCCTAAAGGCGCAGGTCGCCTCCGCTAGACGTTGACCCGACCTACGATAGGCCTGCCACCTACCACCGGGTTTAAGCCACCAATACGAGCGGCCCCATATCTCACTCAAAAACAGATGTTAACACGGTTGTTTGGCGCAGCGTAGCAAATAACTTCATGACGTTGCGTTCATAACGCGAGACCAAAAAGATCTTAAGCTAATATCAATAGTGTTCTTAGCTACTGGTGCCGATGAAAGGATAGGCCCTAAAACTGATATATCTGCCATACGAACCGCTGGCCCGCTAGCACCGCACAGTGCCGTGACAGAAGAGTCATCCCACGGTAGGGGTTGCACGTTTTGGGGTCAAATGTTCCTGACCTGTTGAGCTCCTGAAGTGAGGAACTACCGGTTGTATTATCATTTTACGAGAGCATTTGTTTGAGGACTAGCGGATAGAAATGTTGATCTGGTTGCGCGAACGAAAATCTTGGACGTCATGTTTTGGGTGAGATGTTGAGCTCCTCATGTCAGGAGCTCAGGGACTTATTGCTGCACCCCTACCGTGGGATGACTCAGAACGCGGCTTGCATGCTGTATATGTGATGCCCCAGTTGGTCCACCCGTCTATCCGTCCATTCCTTGATCATTGCTTGATCAGAGAGAAACCTTACATAAAACTGTGTTAAAAAACTCATGTAAAATACAATCTGTCGTCGCCCCCCCGTCCCACCGCCGGGCCGAATACGTTTACAAATATATGTTTTTCGATCACTCCCACCAAGCCTTACGGGACGTTCAGCATCGGGAGGGATGGTTACCGATGCGGTTAGCGAGACTAAGGTGCTGGTATCAAGGAGCGAGCTCTAACGGACAAACCGTTGGAATTTGGTAGATATAATCAGGTATGTCATGTCTCTGTCGGGGTATAAAGCACACAGATGTAGCCCAATTTCGTCCTGCCCCGCCCCGCCGCCGCCTACTTCTACAAATTCGTTTCCGATCACGCCTACAAAGTCTTACGGGGCAGGCAGCATCGGGCGGCATTGTCACCGGTACGGCAAGCGTAAGTCAAGTGCTGGTATCAAGGAGAGAGTTGTCTATCACCGTAACTACGGCGCTTGTCGACTCGGACGGGGCTAAGGGCGCCTCTGCTGGAGATGTGGTCACGTACGAAATCGAGCTGCGGAACGCTGGCGGGACGACTCTCCACCAAATTGTCGTTTCCGACCCTTTGCTGGACGCACAAAGATCGAGGTGAGCGTCTGCCTGAGACGCGCACTACTTTTTTGGGTTGCACGGTTTGACCCAAAATTTTCCGACTGATGGGGTTCCTTCGCCGAGGAACTACCCAGTATCGCTGGCATACAATTTGTGTCTCATGGCATATTTTAGTCGCGAGCATATGATAGAGGTATTAATACTATTAATAGTATAGCACGTTTTAGACAAAAAAAAAATCTAAATGACGAGGCTCCTTAACCTACTAACCCAAAATCGTCGGAATGACATTATTGTTTTTTGCAATGTGAACTCTTTTGGTATACCTAGGCTATGGGTTTGTTCGTCGGGGTTGCACTTTCAATTTTCTCTAAGAAATGAGTCTGTTGGGTGGGGTATAGAGCTCCTCAAGTGAAGAGCGGAGCCTCAGAAAAAAATGGTGTTATACTATACTAATAACAGTACCATGTGTCTTTGCTACGTGTCTACGCCAGGTGGGATTGTACATCGGGTTGTACGTTTTGATTTCTTTCTCAAAAGTCGTTTTTTTGGGTGAGGTAAAGAGCTTGCCACGTTGGAGCCTTGTAGAATGCAAGTGCCTCCCTACCGTAGCCTTCGTCCAGAACAATGGTTGTACGACGCTTAGACCGTGTTGTATAGCCGTGACTTGAAGCTGCCTTTCGCCCCCCCCCCCCACCCCCGTGTAGTCATACTTTATAAAATCCTATGAATCTTGTGTCGACCGGTCGGCGCCTTGTTCAATCAATGATTTATCTTCGCACGCCGATATACTTGTTGTTGTGTTACTTAGATCTACCGCTGATCATATGCAACCGAAATTCAATCCCGTCATGGATGGAGACAGATATTAATAGATACATTTCCCTCTTCGCGTGGTGCTTCAAAACGGATAACTATTACGGGGGACCATAGTAAACAGGACCTACATTCAACACAAAAACCTATACATTTATCTATGTTCGCTAACAATATTTGGTCCTGTTTACTATGGTCCCCCGTAAATAGTAGAGCAATGGCAAGACACACCAAAACCATGAAACGTGATGCCACTGCTGCTATGACCGCCTTGATTTGTTGGCGCCACCACCAGTGGGTTCAGCATCGCCAAAATAATCTGCATCCCGTCGCTGAGCGGACTGAGGCTTGCTCCCGGGGGAGCCGTAAGGTGCAAGGCCACCTACACGGTGAGTGCCGAAGGGAGGCTTCTGGGTCGGACGCGTTCTACGATAGAGGTACAGCATTTTTGGTGTTTTTATTTTCTGGATGACAGGGCTCCTTAACCCAAAATCGTCGGAATGTCATTCAATTTTTGCAGTATGCTTTTTTTGTATAGATAGGCCACGGGTTTGTTCATCGGGTTGCACTGTCAATTTCCTCAAAAACAACATTCGGTGGGGGTATAGAGCTCCTCAAGTGAGAAGCTTCAGAACAAAAACATGGTGAACCTCTATCGTGGAATGTGTCGTCGTAGCTGATGCAGGGTGGGCATCAAGGTGGCGTATCTATATCCTGGTCGGCGCCCCCGATGGTGTATAGGATTAACCTCGCAACTACTAGGGTCGATTTCGCTGGTTCGAGCGCCACCCCCCCCCCGAGTGCATACATACGTTGTCTATACTCGTAGGGACTTCTGCTTGAGCTAAAACTGGCTATAAATAGCGGAAAGCGCGAGAGCGTGAGCTATGATAGGAAACTTCGATGGAAATCGACGAGGGTTCGGAGTGCTGAACCCTCTGCGTGATAAACATGAAGGCACGTATCGTATATACCGGGGTGGGGCGGGAGGGACGACACCTGTGATCGCGGCTTTGCCCAGAAGCAGGAAAGTAAAAGTGAGAATAAAAACAAAATATAGATATAAATAGATATGGTGTGAACTTCCTTTTGGGCTTCTGAGGACCACAGGCCCACACGAAATCCTTGCAAGCGAATGGTCCCCCTGACTTCGTCGAATACATGCTGTGTTTCAATTATTTGTTTCCCGGTTTGTTGTCTACGTCCTTGGGATGGTTGTGAGTGGTCGACGTTGAAGCTGGTTCTACGCTGTTGTTGAATGGCAAAAACAGTATTACTACTGTTGTAAATGTTACTTTTCCCTTCCCTAGGCGAGAATGCCAAACATACGTTAATTTGGTGCGAAGGGTCGCCCCACGGTAGGGGTGGAGGAATAAGTCCCTGAGCTCCTGACACGAGGTGCTTAATATCTCACCCGAAACATGCCTTCCAAGATTTTCGTTCGTGCAACCCGATCGACATGTCCATCCGCTAGTCCTAAGATAAATGCACTCGTAAAACGATTATACCAACCGGTAGTTCCTCACTTCAGGAGCTCAACTGGCCAGGAACGTGTGACCCCAAAAAGTGCAACCCCTACCGTGGGATGACTCCGAAGCGTTTTTTGTTGAATGATTTCACGAGAAAACACAACAACAACCTCAGTGAAAGGTGGTCGTCGAGCTTTTCATTCCCGTTCACGAAACGATTACGACGCGAATGTTGTTTGTATACGAAGTATGTGTCTACTCAATCGAATCGACCGACATCGCTTTGGGGTTCTCCATCGCCCGCAAAAAAAACTAAAATCAGTTGCGCGCCAACGCTATACCCTTGGTGCATCAAATACTGCGGTGTCATTCCTTCCTTGGCAGGTAAGCCAAGCAGACGTTGACGACGGCTCCATTGCCAGCACGCTCGCCGCCTTCGCGTTCCCCTTGATGTGCATAAAAATACTGTGTCCTTACTCGGCAGGTGCAACAAGCAGACGTTAACGACAGCTCCATTTCCAGCACGCTTGCCGCCGTGGCGGAGAGCCGTTTGAGCCCAGTGACGGCCGAGGCTGCGGTTTCGGAGACACTGGAACCCGTTTCTTACATTCAGCTCGGTGAGCACACGATGCGATCGTATGTCTTTTCCGATTTGCGTTCTTATGACGATGGGTAGGTGTTGGACGCGGTCTACGATTGTCGTATGATTTACCGGCTTCAAACCCCATGACACACAACACCACATAACAAAGCATCAGCAATATTACGCTTTATATAGAGGTTGCTTGGCTGTTTTTTTTTTGTGTTTTATGGTGTCCTGGTTTACATATTTTACAGGCCACATGAAACGGTGGACCCTGGACCCAAACCTAGCCCTAACCCCAACCCTATCCCAGACTAAGGCTACAACCCTTTGTGCGGCGAAGCCGCTCGATTAGAATAATGTGAAAAAAATATGCGAACCACCTAAAACACGTACAGTATTATTTTTTGTACTTCATCTGGTACCAGGTATGTGTTTGGGGTTTGAGAAGGCGGCAAATATTTTTGACTGGTCCCCTGAACCAACGGGCCTACTATGTAGGAAACCCCTTGGTGACGTGTCTACGTTCGTCGGGGGGTCCGACCTCTGGCAAAGGTTACTGTAGGGTATCACCTACTTGTTTCTGGAACCCCTGCCGTGAGGAAATTTGCACGTCTCCCGAAAACTGACGAGGATAAACATGAGGGTGCAACCCGATGGACAATCCTAGATATAACCTAGGTCTAAGACGAAACATATTGTAAAACACAAATGGCATTCCAACCATAACGACAATAAATATAGGGTATAGGGGGAGGGGTGAGATTAATTTGTTTTGTTTTATTTTGAAGGAGACAACATCGGGTTTTTTTCAGTTGAGAAGCATTCTTGCCGCCATCGTAGCACTGTTTTCAAGAGCGAGTGCACCTTTTCCTAATTGCGACAAAGCTATATGATGGGGCAGACTTTCGATATCCCCGCTGTTCTGTCTTGACCTTTCGCTCCATGAGCAGAGTGAACGTGTCAAACATACTCGGCACTCCGATTGACACACAAGCAAACCCTCGATACAACACCACAAATATATATGTTCGTACTACGGTAGTGGGGCCTGTATAAGGCGGTGAGAACAGGGCGGCCATTCAATATAGACCGGTTGAACTTGGTTGCCACGACGGTAACTTTGAATGAGTATATCTATGCGAATGGGGCGGCCTCTCGATCTACGGCGGTCAAACAATGCTTTATATAGGCCCCACTACTGTAATTCAATATGTCCATTAATTTCCACGTTAAAGGGAGACGGCGCGCAGCGAATCTACCCGCTGTTTTCACCTGCTCTTACCCCTCGATATCCGCCGACGATATGCTTGTTGTCGCCCTCGTATGTACGCAGTTGACACATTTTGCAGACGTTGCTAAATGGAGGGACGGAATACTCGACGCAAGCGACGTTACTGAGTACAGCATGCAAGCCGCCAACCCTGGAAAACATTTGACGAGTTACTATATAGTCAATTACCGCTCATTTAAGTTCTGCCCGAATATCGAAAAGTAAATGTTTTTATGAGTCATCCCACGGTAGGGGTGCAGCAATACGTTTCTGCGCTCCTGACATGAGGAGCTCAATATCTAACCCGATACATCACTGCCAAGATTTTCGTTCGCGCAACCCGATCAACATTTCTATCCGCCAGTCGTATATCAAATCCAGTCGTAAGTTGATCATACCCACCGCTAGTTCCTCACTTCAGGAGCTCAACCGGTCAGGAATAACCTTTCACCCCGAAAAGTGCTACCTCTACCGTGGGATGTCTCTTATACCAACCCCCCCCATTCCCATCTCCCCCCCGTCCCCGAACAAACCAATAAGCTTGATAGATTCTTCAATAATTGATGAATTCGACCTCCGTTATACTCGCCGAAAATCTACGGCTGTTGGTGTCGTCCTCGTCCAGTGGCCACCAATAACGCTGATGTGGACGAAGGAAAAGACGGAACGCTCAACGCCGGCGACGAGATCGAGTACAGCATGCAAGTCACCAACGGCGGAAACACCTGTCTGATGAACATTGCCGTGCGCGACGAGGACGATAGGGTACTATCGTGTGGCAAATCGTACAAAGGTAACAAGCCTTGCGTCGGCCGGGTGACACAGAAATCCCGAACACTTATGGGGCTCATTTGTAGCGATCGAAACCCCATGGACAGGTGCGACGATGGAGGTATCATATCATAGCACGTTCTGGCCGGATCGGTTTCTGAATGACGGGGCTCCTACCCTATAAACCCAAAATCGTCCGAATTTAATTCTCCTTGTTTGGCAATACAGTCGAGGTCCCTCTATAGTGCGGGTATGTGCCAAGTGATATCATCCGCACTATAGCGGGCACCCGCACTATATAGAATTGGGAAACATATACCTGGTAGTTTTTAGTATGGGCGGTAACATTCGTGCCAGGCGATTTCACCCGCACTATATCGGGCACCCGCACTATATAAACCGCACTATAGAGGGACCTCGACTGTATGTTTTTTTTCTGCACACCTGTGTTTAGGTCATGGGGTTGTTGATCGGGTCGCACTTCCAGTTTCCTCTACATGGTACCCTTTTAGGTGGGGTGGGGTGTTAGAGCTTCTGAAGCGAGAAGTGGCAGAAAACATATCGGTGCAGCTCTACCGTAGCACTGTGTCCACACGCCAACCCTCTTGGGGGCCAAGGCTACGGTATTATTATAGCGATATACCCCAAGTTTCATTGTTATTATAGTAGTCTAAATCACTCGCACGAGCCGTTCGGTACCTCGTTCAGGCACAGACTTCAAACCGTTTTGTTCACGCACCGTATCAAACAAGACCACTTCGTGCCGGAGATCTGTACTGGCGTCCCTGTTGCGCCAAAATAAATTAATTTTCAACCTCCCGCCCCCCCCCCCCAAAAAAAGACCCCATTCATTTTAAATTATCAGGGTGGCGTATTGTACGTTATAGATCATACCGTGGCAACACCAACGCAATGGTTATCGGGAAACCCTAACCATATGAAAGCGCAAGATCGCCTGATCGCAAAGAAATAGAATAGCTCCAACAGTGACTCAGCTACTGTGCCCTTGGTCTAGGATTTTATGTATAGCGACCAAACTATAATAAAGAGGTATCACGTTTTGGCGTTTGTGATTTCTGAATGACGGGGCTCCTTAGCCCAAAGTCGTTGGAAAGTCGCTCTTGTTTGCAACATGAATAAGCTTTGCATACCTCGGCCATGGGTTTCGTTCGTTGGGTTAGCCTTTTACGCTAGTTTGCTCAAGATCAGGTTTCGGGTGAGGTGTAGAGCTCCGCAAGTAATCACCATCCTCAGAAACAAAATGGTTGGTGCACCCCTTCCGCGGCATGTGTCACGACGATTGCGATGTTATCACGAGTGTCTAGCAGTAGCGTATAGCGGTGCGATTACCACCGTGCTGCACGCTTGTCGAACAGTCCCTCGCGTCGCAGCTCGGGCAAGATCGCCTGCGCCAGTAGACCCGGCCTAAATGGTATGGTCGATGCCGTCGTCGTCACTATATACTTCGATATTTCATGGTGACGCTAAGCAAACTTGAGCATATACGACGTAGTAGCCTACTATAATACCAGGTACAGTAGAACGCATGCTACAACACTATTAACAGTATAATAGCACCTTATGGCTAAAAGCAAATGTGAATGACGGGGCTCCTTAACCCAAACTCGCCGTCGGAATTTCAATATTGTTTGGAGCAATGTTCATTGTATACCAACTGTAGGCCATGGCATGTTTCATCGGGAAGCAGTTCTATATTTGCCCAAATCGGGTTTTTTACTTACTAATAGTATGGAGCTCCTCCAGTGAGGAGCCTCATAAAGAAATGGTGTTATTATACTGATTTTAGTATGGTACCGTAACACATGCGTCATAGGAGTTAGTGTAAAGCGATTACATCTCGTAGGATTTCGTGAAACGCTCAACGCTGGGCACGATTTCCTTTATAACCAAATTTGATTAGCGTCCCCCAAAAGGTGAGCCCGATTTTGTTTCTATTTAAGTGTCCCCGAAACCTGTGAGCCTGAGATTAGCATTAGGGTATTCCTTTCGCGTGGGCCAATGCTAAACTCAGCGTCGGCTTTTCTCGGCTTTCTGTATCATACCGCGCAGGCTCCACCCGGCTGGAAGACATGTTTTGCCCCCAAGACCAACCATTGACGTGCACCGGCATGTCCACCATCAAGCAAGACGACATAAATGCCGGTCGCCGGGTCATCACGTCTTTCGTGTCATCGGTCAGCCCCGGCGGCGCTGAAATTGTGGCTACAACCGACACTACCGTGCGGCTAAATGGAGCGGCCGGCGTCACTATTGGCAAGTGGTTACTTACTCGATTGGAACAGGATGCTTACACTGCTCAATTGTGTTGCCCCATGGCCAAAGCGCAACCCATTGAACAACCCCATGGCCAACGAATGGTATTTAGACGATATTGGGCAGTTATGTTTGTTAAGGAGCCGCGTAGTCAGAAAGGGTTTGGTCCAACAGTGTTGCCTGTATCCTATAATACGTCGGCGACTGTACCCCGTTTCACCGCTCTCCAACGACGGCGACACCGGCTAAGTAACAATACAGTAGATATCGAGTACTGCTGCGGACTATCACGCTATGGTAATGGTAGAAGCTGCTTCCAAAGCTCCACCGTTGGGAATATAATGCATTCATCGCAGCAGCTCATTCGAAAGTTTAGGTTTACAAACACGGGAAACATGGAACGTGTACCGTCAAGCGTAGAGCTAGCACCGTATCCGAACGTTCCTCTCTTTGAAAAACGATACCGTGCCTATCTTCCTACAAGTAGTATATACAACGCTGAAAGTCGCGGGCGATGCCAAGCGCGAGAAGTGGAAAGCTCTATAGTTGTCTACAGGGGGGATACCTGCTGTCAGCAGGGAGGATAAATAAATGCGGTCTTCTTGCTGCTCGCGTCGCGTTTTGTGGTTGGCAGCCATAACAGCCGACTACGCGCGGGCGGGTGGTGATGGCGCGGCTTCGAGCGTTGGCGATGTCATCGCGTACACACTGACCATCAACAACAGCGGAGCTCTCACTCTATCAGTGGTAGCTCCCTGGGATTCGAAGGTACTACAGAAGGGAAAGAGACGGGTTGAAACTGGTCATGTGATACAGAAGGAAATTATACAAGTTGAAAAGGACCATGTAGCGCAGTAGGGAGCGGGACAGATTCAAAATGGTAGTGTTTGCACTGGCGACATGAACGTGTGGAGCGCTTTTGGTGCCTTCCCTTGCCGTTCGAGAAATAATCAACGACGCATTCTACTATATCATAGAGGAGCAGCATGTTTTTTCTGAACCCCCTCATTTGAGGAGCTCTATCGTTCACCCAAAAACTGATGTTTGAGCAAATTGAAAGCGCAATCCGATGAGCAAACCCGTGGCCCATCTATGCAAAAAAAGCGCATTGCCAAAATAGTATGACATTCCGACGATTTTGGGTTAAGGAGCCCCGTCATCCAGAAAGTAAAAACGCCAAAAAGTGCTACCTCTATCGTCAATCGCCTCCAACGCTATCGAAGAGCCATTGTCCAACATTCGTGGGATGCAAACGTAATGCAAAAAGGAGTGGGTCAGGTTTATAAGGCCATGTGTGCACCCACAAAATGAGCGGGAGAAATTTGGCGCGTTGGAAAGGAAGAAGGCAGGTTCAAAATAAACCTATGTACATGTGCTCTACCAAACTGAACGGATAAAACGCTTTTGGCGCCTCCCCTTGCTATACGGTACAGCTCTCACTTACTCAGCAGTTACCCGATGAGATTCAACGGTGGTACAGAATAAAATGAGGCAGGTTCAAACTGGCCATTTGTGGACGCATTGTAGGAAAAGGTTTTGGCGCGTCTTCTCGCTATGCGATACAGAAAAACCGTTATCGAAAACCGTAGTCAAAGACCGGAGGGATTCGAAGGTGCTACATCAGAAGGGCATGAGACGGGTTGAAAATGGCCAAGTGTGCACTGGAAGACTGAACGAGGGAAACACGTTTTGTGCATCCCCTTGCTAGACGTCACAGCTCTCACCGTATCGACAGTAACTTTGGGGGGTTCAAAGGAGTCACCCCACGGTAGGGGTTGCACATTTTGGGGTCAAACGCTCCTGACCGGGTGAGCTCTTGAAGTGAGGAACTACCGGTTGGTATGATGATCTTACGAGTGCATTTGTTTTAGGACTAGCAGGTATAAAAGTTGGTCGGGATGCGCGAACGAAAACGCTGGACGTCAGGTTTCGGGTGAGATATTGCACCCCTACCGTGGGGTGTTTCAAAGGTGATACAGCAATGAATGGTAAAGGTTTAAAGTCGCCATGTATGCACTAGCGACAAGAGCGGGGGAACTTTTCTGACGTGTTCCCGTCAAAACTCTGTCTCGATGTGTTTGTTATGTATTTCGTGCGGTGTGGCATGCAGCCAATAGTGGCCGTGTTACATGGATCCAAGACACGAGCTAGCTGTCATTTGTATCGCTATTGTTGAGGGTACCCCACCTCCTCAACCAACATTCAAGCCCTTGCTCTCAGGGCGACGCTCCAGTAGGTTCCAAACTCGTTGGCATCGTACACCACAGAAGAGCTGTTACCCCTCGCACACAAATATCGCAGCGCAACCATGCCCGCTACACACACCTAGCGCCAAACCCGAAATCACCCCTCTCCTACTGCAACAAAACACAACCTACACTAATTCCAAGTAGGTTGTCCACAAAATACAGGGATGTAGATCCAAAGAGACCGACGTGGCATGTGCGTGGTCCGATGTACTGCAAAAATCAACCTTGCACTAATTCCAAAGAATATTGTCCGCAACACACGGGGATTCAGTTCTAACGGAGCTAACGTGGGTGGGAAAACTCGTGCATCACGATGAGGCATCTGGCAATCTCCGTAGGCCTCATACAGTTACACCTATCACGGTCGAGCTTAACGCCGGTGACCCTGAAACCCTACAAACGCGGCGTGTGCGTGCGCGTGGCCCAACATTGTGGTGGCGAACCCAGGTGGACGATTGGTCATGCGAGCCGGATTTAGTTTCGGGAGAAAAGTTGGATGCGGGCGACGAAGCCGTCTGCGCTGGAAGCTATGTCGTGGTGCAAGGGGACATTGACGCTGGGGAGGTGAGACGCGTGCTGCCATAGGGGGGGCACCGAACTTTCTGAGGCTCTTAGGTGGGTAATCAGATGGAGTGGGGTGGGGTGGGGTTCGGCTGGGTTGGGTTGGGTTTAGTTGGGTTGGGTTCGGTTTGGTTGGGTTTGGTTTGGTTGGGTTGGGTTGGGTTGGGTTGGGCTGGCTAACTGGGATGTTTCAGGCGTTATATACCTCACCCGATACCCAACATCGAAACAAACCGTTATCTAAGCCCGATGCACAATCCCATGGGCTAGGTATCCAAACGAATATTGTAGTGACATACACATCGGTTCTCACTATAGTCCATTGGGTATGCATAGCTGGTCAGTTGAGGGGGCCCGCCAGTGATGAAACGTGGGTTCAAAAGGGCGACACCTACCGTAACACGGCTCGTGACGAGGGTGTTTATTCAGCTGCTGTCTGACAGTTACACAGTACGCCACCTTTTGCATTGCTCGCGATTGGAGTCCACGCGCGGGGGTTCTGGCTCTCCCCTCCGTTATGTTACGCTTGTGAACATCGCCGTTCCTTTTCGCGCATCGTTCCCGCGGAATGCTGACAGTAGATTGTTCGGCGACGCCTCGACACAGCTACACATGCTACAAGATAGCATCATGCTAGAGATACACCATAACCGCTGACCTAGCTGTCAGCGCTGGCACATAGCTCAGTGGTTACGGTGTATCTCTAACACAAAAACACAATGTGAGGTCCGTGTGGCTGTTATACCTGGACATTAGATACCTCTAACACGTCATCGTGTTGTTTGCGTACGATTGAATCATGTTTCACCTTGCCCCGGCGTATTTTTTGTGTTTGTGTTTAGGAGCTCCTGCTGTAGCCTGTGGCGTATTACGATTTGGCAAATGAACTGTGCTACCGGTTTGACCGTTAGCAATAGGGAGTTCTCTATATATATGCCGCAAATAGTTCCGCTATCCCTTATATCCACGATCAGACTGGTCCTGTTTTTTTTTGCTGCCTCGTTTGCTCGCCCTCGCGCATTGCACCAGGTGTTAGTTATCTCTGTGCAGCAATCAGTACCAGTATATGTTCACGGCTAGACCGGTTCCGGAACGTTCTGGCGTCCTCGTTTGCTCGCCGTCGTGTATTGCACCAGGTGGTAGTTCTCTATGTGCCGCAAACAGCCCCAAATATCCTGTACATTCACGATCAGACGGGTCCTGGATACCTTATGTCGCCTCGTTTAATTTTGCCCTCGTGGATTGCGCCAGGTGGTTAACGTAGCCAACGTCACGGCCGAGAGCCCATCTGGAGAGTCCGTCTTCGATAACGCGAGGCAAACTCATAAACTCGCCCAAGATTCCTCCATCTCCGTTGGTAAGCGTGATGAGCAAGGTTGACGGTAGGCAAGGATGGGTGCTAAGACAGGGGTAACACGTTTGACCAAACTATATACTATGTATGCCGTAACATTGCGGAGTAGCTGAACTCGTCTAAAGTCTGGGACCAACGAGGCCCCTCTGCTAAACCAGCCGGAGATTATCACCCACGGTTACTACTCCCGCTCTGGTTATCTTGCAATCAACGAGGGACCTCGTCGTTGGGAGAGCTCCTCAACCGATCAACTACTCAATATCGTTGGAATGCTTGTGTTTTTTCACTGAATTGTTTTTTCTGCCCAGACCACACTGATAGTTCAGCGGGTGGCGCTTTCCGTTTTTCCCAAAGCAAGATAGTGGGTGGGGTATATCGCTCCTCAAGCGAGGTGCCTCATAATAAATGCTTGCACCCCTGCCGCGGCAGTAGAGCTGACATATATTCGAGAAAAATGGTTGAGGCGGACTGTGTACAGGACGAGGGGGGTATTTCTACATTGGTTCAGGCACAAGCGACGGTATAGGTGCACCATTGTTTTTTCTGGAGCTCCTCGCTTGAGGAGCTCTATACCTCACCCGAAAACTGATTTTTGAGATAACTTAAAGTGCAGTCCGATTAACAACCCCGGCGGCCCAGGTATGCAAAACAACCATTTCGCAAAAAACAAATGATATTCCGACAATTTTGGGTTAAGCGGTCTCGTCATTCAAAAAAACCATTGGCCGAGAAGGGCTACCTCTATCGCAGCACGTGTCTTGATTGGACTTGATTGCGCTAGGATTAGGGCTACTAGGGATAGGGTCATATATACCTCAAATCTTATGTCACCCATTTTCTCAAACAAGAGGTAAGGTACCCTCTGTCATAGTATCCGTTATGAGTGGCTACTACTATATACCAGGCACGACAAACCATAGGTGCCTTTTTCTATAATATATATGACCGGTATCTCATTGGCCCCTTCTCGACTGGCGTTCCCCGTATCCCTGAGTCGCACGTAACATTGAGACGCCGCTGACCCCTTAGATGCAAATATATCAGAAGACGGCGGATTAGGTTTGTGACGGGCGGTCGTCTCGACGAAATATTTTAGGTTTAGTGGGAGGGCTCCTAATACGATTGACGGCACCCAAAGCCGCTTTCTCCTGGTGTCTTTGCGTATATGTGGCGCCTTAGGCGTGGTCGCTCCTTCGTTTTCAACGTACTTGCGAATGGGTCACCTTCTCCACATCCAAATATTTTCCAGAGCAGGAAGACTAGCCTCGTCCATTCTTATCGCAGCTTTGGCACAAGCTTTTTTTACATGTTTGTCATGCTATTTTAGCCTGTGCCTCTAGTGTTTACTCTTCTTTCGTTGCGCCTCAGATGTGTGGCATCTAAGAAATGCGAGCCTGATCGGAAATAACCTGACGCACCCTGTCCCGGAATTGCAGGGATGCCAAGGTTTATGATCTCAAGACTACGACAGCGCATGATACTTACTGACGTCCCCAGTGGCTCAGTTGGTAACCTCGTAAACCTTCTGAAGGCTATTTTGCGGGTTCGAATCTCTCGGGAGTGAAAAAATCGCAACTAGTAGCGTGGAAAGCCATACTTTATTCGTGAGTACACAATAATCGACTTAAATTATTGACGAGGGAAAGGGACGGCTGAACCCCTCTCGCGATAAAAGTTAAGGCAAGAACCGCAGCAGGTTAGGTGGAGAGAAATCTTCTGTGTTTACCTTCCCCCTGTGTGGCCCCGGCTGATGCGTTCAAACATCTGGCGCCCAGAATAAATGGGGTGAGACCACACACACTTAGTACAATCTCCCTTCCCCCTGGTATGATGCAACACGCCTCGCCACATTGAAATCCTCACGTCCCGTTGACAAACGTGTTCGACTTACACAGTGCCCCCCCCCCCCTCGCCGAGCACCTAACGGCGCTTCGCGCTTGGTGCAAGCGATGTCTGCCTGGTCGGTGAAAACCCGACGTGCTCCGTCCCGGCAT
>JBBMKB010133611.1:0-19342 GCA_037833945.1 Alaria marginata
CAGGATCAATATTGATCGGCATGGTAAAGTCTTCGAGACCTTCGTACCTCTCTTAGGCCGCCGCTATCTCCTGGCTTATATAACGATTATCTTTCACCCTGAGTTTTCATATTGGGTGGGTGCGTTTGTGCTGGGTTGATGCAACGGCCATGCTCGTCGTGATTTCAACTTCCCTCCAGCCATCCCCTCAAAACCAAAAACAGAATGAACAATCGAAAAACACTATATATCTTAAACAAGAATCACTGCTGATTTCAAGCCTAAAGTCGAGGAAACGGTTTCGCCGCTTTTGGTCTATTGTTGCCGCAACGGAGCAAACGGGTGACTGGACAAAGTTGGAATCGGATATAATACTGTGTAGTCTGTGCTGCAATGAAGACATGCGTAACCGGTAAGAAAAAGAGGCTCGCATTTTCGACAACTGATGACCACGCAGATGAACGGCGACCGACACCAGTAGGAACGCGTGGACAACCTTATGTCCGCCATGCTTCTTTCTCTGGTGGCTGTATCGACGAGTAAAAGTCATGTTTAGGGGTTGCACGCTTTGGGATAAAACGTTACTAGCCGGTTGAGAAACATAGGGATGTACTAATGATGGTGGACGTATACTTGTAAACACCAGAACGCGATGACGGTAAACATCACAAGTCGACAGTCGGGTTAACAGCGTGCATCCACGAGCGGGAATAGGCTAACCTAATATCAAGTAAGATTGTGCACGCAAGTTCTAGCCCCACAGGTGGCCTCGACACGATCCTATGAGTTTTGTCTTCTGGAAGCATTTACTCGCGGAAAACACGTGTACGTGAGTTAAGAAAAGCTCTGATGGAAGTCGACGAGGTGTAGAAACGCTTAACTGTCGGGGCAAGAAACGGGAAGGCACCTACCCTGAGGATTAGGGGTGATTCTGAAAACCATGGTTTGTCCAATACCTCTTAGCAAAACTGACGGTACACACGAACATCTATCGCCAGGAACGACTATCGCCAAGATGTGTCATCGAAGAATGGAACACGATGTATCCTTGGAACACCACGACTGCAAGGGCACATCGAACTCAACATGCCAGCAAATCCAGGCATCCTATGCAAACCCGTCCGAACGCGCGTGCGGAACACAGCAACGATGAAAATATCAGTACCGGCAGTCGCGCGTCGCACAAACTAGTACCAACATTATGCAATAGGCAACAGGAAGCGGAGATTTTGTTCGCGTTTAAAATGGCGGTAGTCCGTACCGCCATCGGATACAAGTGAAACTATCCCAGTCAAAACTCAGTTCCGAAGCAAGCTACGACATCCCTGATATTGAAACCTGCTATGTGGTGGTCATGGCGAAGGTGACGTCTGATTGACTCTTCCCATGCTACGCTGTTTTCGGTATGCCCCGCTGGAAGGGGGCTCCACCATGCGCCACCGGGCCGCCCTCGCCCTCAAGTGCCACGATCCGCCCGCACGGCAGCCTTCAGTGACCGGACCACGATCTCGGCGAGCGGGCGTTGGGGGAAGGGGCGCTCCCGAAGCAAGCTAAAACGTTGGTAAATGAATAGCCTAACCCGTGTGTTCTAGGCTTAAAACCCTTGGAGCTTTACATCTTGTGTTTCGGCTACAGAAACTATATAATTTCTTGACTTAGTATATATGAATTCAATTTGGGGCGTTGTATCGTGGGGTTATGAATGTGTCGATCGGGGGGCGGGTGCTTGCATGGTCTGGACACATGTCGAGCAAAGGAAAATGATAGACGTCAAAGGCGTCGAGTGTGTCGCACTAAACCCCTTTATAGTCTAGGTGTCAGTCAAGTCAAAAGTGCTGCCTGTCAAGGGGTTAAAGCATAGTCATCTGCCATATTTCGTCGGCATCATCAGTGCGGAATAAATAACAATACGGCGGGTATTTGTATTGATGTTAGGAGACATGTCAAGCGAAGGAACATGTGAGCCGTCAAAGGGCGTCCAGTATTCCACACTACAACCTTGGAGACATCTCTTAGTTTATAGTAATAGCGAAACTCGTTTTATGTGAGGTATCTAACCCGTGGAGCTTCATACCTATCACAACTGGTATGTATTATCTCGAGTATTAACCCACTCTTTTGGTTGTCGTATTGTATGAACGTGATTAGATTGTACAACGAAAACGATTTATAACAAATTGTGTGTACTTCTTGAGATGAGGGATCCAGTCAGCCGGGAAAACGTCCTATGTAAAAAGAAGTGAGATTTAAATCTATTTTCGATTCCGAACCTGAAACGACCACGGTAAGTAGTTTGAATGTGTAAACTTTGACCTAAACCAAATGTGATTTCATCATCAGATGGCCAAAGTCGTAAGATATTGGCCCCAAATACGACGACTCGAGGCATCATTTTATAAAATAGATACAATGCCACGGTATTCGAACCAGTACGTTATCCACGCAGCACGCAGCCGCAGAGCGATCGACAATTTGAATGGGGGCACAGCAACTGTGCCCCGCTCCAGGCGCGGTTTTGGCGGGGTTTTGTTTTGTCTGTGGCCAGATCAGAGTATGCTGGCGCGAACTCGGGCCTACAGCCGAGGCGAAGCGCAGTCAGCGCAGGACGTCTGTGTGAATAAGTAGTAGCATCATAGCCTGCATGCAGCAGCTGAGCAGCAGCAGTCAGTCAGCGTGCTGGACTCAAATGCTTTCGTAAATTGCCGAAACATGCGAAAAACCAGTACAGCCTGGGTGCACGCTTCAGACATCCAATGTAACCGAGCCAAAGAGAGCGCCTAATGGCATGGGTAAACACAAATCGACGCGAGGTTACGAGATAATAAAAGCTGAAATATTATCACGACAAAAACGAAAGCCGGCACCTTACCGGGGAGAGGGGAAAATAGCTTGTTAAGAGACCCAGGATCTGAGCCACGTCTAGGGAGGAAGAAGGATAAAAAAAGGGTGATGACAGTATGGGATACGATGTCAAAACAAATATAAACTAAACAATAGTATGCCCACGTAAAAATTAACCTGTCAATCTTCTAAATTAAAGAGGCCCTCCCATCTCGAATACCACGAACGATCCAGACAAAAACATTACAACCAACAACAGCACGAAAAAATGTTGTCAACCGCAGCTACCTTTTGCGCGAGATTTGTTCATACGAGGTATAGTTCACTGTCGCGGGCTGCACTTGGCGGTGGCGCGTACTCTTGGGACTACGCGCGCGGGGAAGAAACAGGCGAACGCCGGACAACGACACCCCCCAAGAGAGTGGAAGCGAACTCGCGTAGTTGCCCAAATATCGGTGAAGTTCAAAGGATCCCAACCCGAAAGTTTGAAATATGTGCTTGGGATTTCCCAATGGCCAAAACAGCAACCCAACGTATCGTACTCGAATATGAATGCACGCTGGATGTTAGGTACATTTAAACATTGTGTACGATAAAACGTTTAGTTAATTTTTTTGTCGCTTCCAACACTAGGAAGGACAAATAATCCTCTCGGTTATTACGATGTGGTGCTAGTTTACAGAAACATTTTGATTGGCTGATGCGCTCCTGCCACAATATCAACCGGGCGGCAGTCGGATTACAACAAAGATATCCATAGTGCGACTGTCGCGTTGCTTGAGGTAGCAATATACTTGCTATGGAGGCGCCATCTGAGGGTCGATAACAGAGAATCAAACTGTTTCTGTCCAGTGCCATACACGTACTGTCAACAAGGTTTCCAACCGGAACCACCATAGTTTAGAAGTTAATAGCGGTATTGCGTGATTTTTCCAGCACAGACCAACATTAAACAAGGCTGTCAGAGACAGTTGAGATTCAACGCCAAAGTCGACTTGCAAAACCCTTGTGTGATACTCGCAGCTCTTTGGCATAAGACGGTTCGTAGACAAACAAAATAGAAGTTATCTCGAACTGCCTTCCTGCCATCCTCAACCGCCGTTGACGTTTTACAGTGTGCTTCAAGCCACGGGGACAAGCGTAGCGCACATGAAACATTAACAAACAATTGCACACAACGACCTGATCTCCTAAATACTCATAATGCTGGCTTTGACATAGTCAACACTTTCTTCAGTATAAACAGACAACATCGCATCGTTCGCCAGTAAGGGGCTTCCGAATAGACACTAAATACAAACGTATGCTGTCTGTAAGCGGTCATGAAACCGTGCCTACTATGCCGAGGGTATCAAGGATGTGGTGATCGATAGAACTGTATACAAGTTTGATCACTCAGCCATATTAGGTTGCAATGAAAGGGTATAGCCCTGTACGTTTGGCCTCGTGAACGGATACGTTTGTTGAAAAAAGGATCAACGCATGGACAGCCATATTTTCCCGACGTCGTTTTCCTGGTTCCATACACGACTGAAGACCTACCGGTCCTGTAGATAAGCAGTACATCACTTAGTGATCACCTGTCGGTAAGGTACAAGGGGAGTGGGTGGCTGTGTTAAAACCTTCTACGTTGACGGGGTTCCAAGCGATACATAGAACATAAGCTCCCCATGTATAAAACCTCTTTTACAGAGGCGTTGTTGACGACGTACCTGGTGCGCTCTTGCATTGTACTCGAGTGATTCATAACGGACACTGCCGATGGGAGACAGCCACGACATAGCGAGCGAAGACATCGTGCATCGTCTTGTTTTCGGCATAAATATTTTTCACGATGTTGACGTTAATAGTGCTCAACCGAAACCTTCTACAGCAGCAGACAATGATTAAGGAACTTAAGTGCATTAATGTGATATGAGGACGTGTGAAGCCTTTATCCGAGGCTCGCCGACGAGCCAGCTGAGACGCTAGAATGGAAAGCTGTGCCAAAGAGCGCTTTGAATCGCACGCCGGGTACAAGACAGCCAGAGGCATAAAAAGTAGAAACTTGATCGCAGGGCTTGCTATATTCAGTACAGTACATATCCTGGAGAAAAATTGTTTTTTTGTTTTGGGAGTAGGGATACGGTCGTCTGCCGACGTTGGGGGAGTCCGTTGTCAAAATTGATCGAAAATACTATTATTGGTCCTGTCTTGATTAAACGAATGATCAGGGCACTGGCGCGCCAATGCTCTGTAAAAACATGGCGCATACACAGGCAAGCTGGTTTCGATGAATAATTTGAGAGCGTTGAATAATCGACCTTGGCTGACGGAGGTAGAGGCGACTACAGTGCGTATCCGTGCGCAAACGTCAAACATTATTTCGTTCATTGCACCTGCCACCCTTATTTGGGGCAAGGAGAGATAGGAGGACATCGATATCCTTTGTTTCCAAGTTGTGTTGTTTCGCTGAAGCCTGACACAAAACAGACAAGGTCATATTTGAAATAAAGACACGCGAAGATAGAATAGAAGGAACAGGCAAAGAAAGGGTGTCGTCCCGGTGTAGACTGGTTAGAGGAGGAGCGTAAATAACGACAGGGCGGTCTACCTCGTACCTGACGAAACTAAACACGCATAGCGCCAATCATGGTGTTGAGTTAAGTTAACCGTCAAATCTGCCCAAACACGACATAGTAGTGGCTATTTGGGCAAAGGACACATTTTGTGGCTGCCTCAGTGTAGCGACGGCGGTTAAGGCAATGCTCTCTAGAGGTAGCAAAGGCGGTCTAACGTGCAATTACATGCAAACGTCTTCCAAAACAAAATCATCTGTACAGTGGTACCAGCACATTACGACCATCTAGTTAAACAATATTTCGGCCATCCGGGTGGACCCGCTTGTCTATTTTTCAACTCGAACCTACCTGATATTTATTGCTGTGCCGTTTTGTGGCGATGGGTAATACGCGCCACACCTTTTTGCACGAAACGCATACTACTCTGCCGCCCCGGCGATATGTCGTTTTTAGTTTAGTTTTGTATGTGGACATTTCCATCCAAGTGATGCTTCGGAATAAAAACGGGGTTATGACACGTTCCACCATAGATGTAGCACTTTTGGGCTGTTTGTTTGTAATTCAAAATCGTCCGACCGATTGTTTGTTTTTCGATCTGAATATATTAATATCCAGGCCAAGGGTCCAATCTTCGGATTGCACTTTCAGCTTGCTCAAAGTGCATTTTTGTATTGGGTATACAGGTCCTCTAGTGCACCTATACCGTAGCTTGTTGTCTTATCACCTGTACCGTACATTGTGTCGCTGGAACTATGACGCAAGTAAAGCCGGTACAGCCGAGGGTTTTCCTTGTGGTCCTTGCAGAACTCATACAATAGTGCGAACCTCGTAAAGGCCATCATCACGTGTGAAGGTAACGCCTTACAGTGTACGGTAGCAACTGCGCGTAGCTCTTTGCACGTTGCCGTGCATTTCATGGTGCTGGTGAGTACTACTCTTTGCCTGGGTGTAACTGGATATCGTCAATTACACCCAAGTCTATTACACTATTTACGTCGTGTGCGTCTCGTGGGGTGCGGAGGCCAACCCCACGGAGAGTCAAGCCTAAACCGAGGTACACGGCCGTGCACGGTCGCGTGTGCATTCGACCTGGATCGAAGAGCGTTATATGAAGTATGTATATATCAGACAAGTCATATGTTAATATAGCATAAAAACAGAACAAAAACACCAACTAGTAGCACAGGCGAATTCAACTGCACCCTTTCATCGTTGATATGTCTCTGTATGGTTTGTCCCTGTTTCCGACTACATCAAATATAGAGTCGAGAAACATTAAACTCCAGATGGACAATTTATATATTTTTTAAGTTCGCAAAGATAAACTCTTTTACCTTTCTGACATTGAGGTTTCGGTACAAGACGGTCAGCGGCGGCGTTGCGGGACGTGTCACAGCCGAACCCGCAGACATCGACAAAGCAACAACTTGGCAGATATCAATGCACAATACTAGTGCTGACTGCGTAGGACGCATTTTACGATAGAGGTGCAGCATGGTTTTTCTGAAGCTCATCGCTTGAGGATGACCAATGAGGATGACCAACGAGGTGCAGATATGAGAAGGGGTTGAAACGCATGGTCTTAGATTGGTCTTCACATCATTTAGGTCGAATTTCACACGTAGAACTACAGCCGGCGTTGCCTTCACGGTTCGTACAATGGTGTATGCTGTAGATTGTGTTGGCTGAGAGCGCCGTCGCCTTGGCTACCGTAGAACATCGGACGGACAGATTCACGTCGCGGCGTGCTAGGGATGGGGAGACAGGTTTTAGTACATGTGTACAGGCCAGTGCACCCAATGCTCAGCGAGGGATGCTTTAGATGCAAGGAGCGAATGCGAGGGCCACCTTGACTCAGATACACATAATGTGGGTTTTAAGCCTGTTTTGAAAATGACTTGATATGTACAAGCACACAAGACTGATGAAAATCATTGACAATTTCACGGTCGACGGACAAGCGGAAACCAGGAGGCCGCCACAGCGCGATTGCCCTATATATTGAAGCCTTAAACTCAGTCACAGAAGCTGCACCGGTGCCCCGACAGTGGAAAGCAGGAAACACGTTTCGGGTTGACGGTGAAAATGAGAGCTAGCGTTACGGCGGTTAATATTTTTCGTGCATAAACATCAATTGGACCTCTCAGAAGGGTTTAAGAAACGATATCTAAACTAGAAAACCCATCGAATAGAAAGGGAACCGTTCAACACAAAACATTATGTGATTCGAGTTTTTGGAAACGGTAACTTAGGATTTAGCTACATGAACAACGTTAAATCGTTCTGCTTCTTGGTAGTTCACCACCATTATGTTGTGCTCTGCACTACACATTGGAGGACTGTGTAGCCTACGGTGCATCGATATCCTGCTTTCCAGCGTTAGTGTGCTACATTGCGTTCGAATACATTGCTATAGCTTGCTCGACTACGAAGTACATTTGTGATGTTTTGTTTTCGATTACGAGTGTACTGTCCATTGCACAGTGAAACACCAAACAATGACGAAGAGGACAGCGAAGTCTGTACCAGGTAATATATGCGATATTTTATCTGGCGAGTAGAAACCGGGTGAATAAACAGAACAGCGACTGTTGCCAGTTGCACGGATAAGCTATCCCCCCGAATACACAATAGTATGGCCTTTTGCAGGGGTACGCGCCTGTTCCTCGCGTAGCGCGCAAGTATTGGACTGGGGTTAAGGTCGAATTCGCTCGAGGCAAAAAATGACAGGCAGTGAGTATGGCCCCCCTCCTTTGGATCATGATATTGTACTGTGTGTGTGGTTTTGGTTGGATTCACTGACCTATCTATATGCAAGGGCATTAATTAGCTGTTGCGGTGTTGCGCTAGCGCAACTTTTGGTTTTAAATGGCCCTCTCTCGCAACACTCGCAGAAGGTGATGTGCAGCTTGCCGCAACACGGGGTTTTGGGGCCGCAACATTCCGGCGCCGCAGGCGCCGTTATTGTTGCGGCGGAAAAATTCATCGAAGGCAAAGAGAAAGTGTTGGGGTCGTGTTTTGTCTTCGACTTAAGCGATAATTTGTTTTCGGGCACTTCTTTAGTATTATTTTACCTATAACTGGTATGATACACGGTGCTTTATTGTTATTGGTTATTTCTACCATCACTACGCACGTTTGCGTCCTGTTCGAAAACAACTGTTGTAGACGACACAAGGACATAATATACAATATTCCCAATGACGCTACATTCAGAAATACAAATAAACGCGTATAATATTATATTATTATAGGGATCATCGATACATGGTGTATAGTAGATCCAGGGCATCAAATGCTTCGTTGGTGTAGGTGGGCTGGGAGAGGGCTTTTTCTGCTGTTTTCCCTACTTTGGGGAGCCACGCAGACAACTATTTTCGCTTGCGATGGCGTACCTGGCATCAATATATTCCAATACTGCAAGGCACCTTGACGCTCTGTTTCAAGGCCCAGAAAGCCGCTATTAAGAAACGTATATAATACGAAATATGTTGCCAAGTGATTTTCAGGCGTAAAATCACACGTAAGTTGAAACAACACAATCTCCGGCAGCCCTCCGGGAGCAACACGGCTTCGGGTGCCTGTTGCGGCCCCCGCAACAGACCCTCAAGCCCTATATAAGGTCCTGCAACATACCATGTACGTTGACTTAGTGAGTGCGTCAACGGCTACAATAGAGTTGTATCAGTACGATGTGTTTGGAGGTTGATTTTTGTATGTTGTTCTACGTCGTTCATACCGGGCGGTTCAGTACGTATAAGACAATTATAAGTCGGTTTATAATAAGGGTGTTTCCGAGTTAATTCCTGATACTGTTTGAAAAGCATTTGTGGACGATTATCTCCGGATTGCATGGACGTATATCGGTCACACGAGCTGGCGCTACGAACACGTGGAGGTCAAGCGAAGAAAACTGCCATCGGAATGTTTTATCGCTAGTAGTACTATTTCAGTAGACCCAGCATCACACCTGATAATATGAACTTTCAACAGTAATTGAGTTTGTAGTCTAGGTCAAATGAGGCCTTCTCGTTTGGTAATCCTCGTCCCGAATGCAAGATTCATCTGTAACCCTTACATGTGAGTGGCGAGTTGCCGAGGGCATTTCACGCCCATTGTTGTAAACAGAAATCTACAGTAGTGCATGTAGAGCTGGGTAGGTGCCCTGGGAAGCAAGCAAGTAAAGCTCCCTACGTCGGATAAGTCACGCTCTGCGCTTGTTGAAAAAAACGAGGATATTTCACGCCCATTATTACAAACGGAATTCTACAGTAGTGAATGAAGAGCTGGGTAGGTGCCATGGTAATCAAGTTAGGCTCCCTACGTCGGATAAGTCACGCTATGGGCTTGTTAAAAAAAGAAAGCGCCAAGTGTGCGAGGTGGTTTTTGCATAGGAAGCTTTGAACCACCGATTTCAAGAACCGGATGGTGAATGATATTACTTGATTGAACTTAATTTCCCCGAGTGTTCGAAACCACTACAGGCCCCAGTCAAACTCAGTACCAGTGCCTGGGAAGTCACTGTTATGTTGTTGTTGACATACTCTTTGAAGCAAAGCGACTCAGTAAATGGTTTGTTGCCGCAATAAAAATCAAAGAACTTATCTGCAGGGTGCGAGCCGTCGTCATGCTGTCGTGTCGTGTTTGTTGGGACTATGTTCTATGAGTTTTTTACGGTGTTTAGTGGGTGCAGTCTGTTCGAAAGTGACGCTCGGTACATATTTCCATGGCTGCTCCGTGATGCTTCCCGAAGCCATTATGAGATGCTCCGTTTATATAACAGGTTGACGGGATGCAGGTGACGAACAAGATGTTTCCAACCGCCAGAAGTGAAGAAGTAAAACCCTTTATCTTTATTGCTGCCTCCGTCCATGTGCGTGAAAGCGTGGACTTGGAAGTGAGTGTACGGGGTGTGCTGCAAAGGCCAACCCCGGCCGTTATTGTACCAGGCGTGCATCGTTTACGATATAAATGCGACGTGTTGTTGACAAGAACCGACCCGCACAAACAAGAAGCTACGGCAGCACCTCAATGAAAAGAAACCTTTGGGGTAGATGGCCACCAGGTGTGCCAACACTTATTGTCGATGTGGCGTATAGCACCCTCCACGACCATGTCAAAATGGGAATGACGTTATACAACATATTAAATAGCCCGCGCGCCCGTTTTCGCATCTGTTTCTGAAGTGAGTGTCAATCCTTGGTCAAGCTTGATGTGCGTCTAGATACAGAAGGTTGGTTATAGCATATTTTGGCAGTCACGCAAGCTTTCTTGACACTCACCGCACACAGGGGGAAACACATGAGCAGGAACGTGGCGTTGTCAATGTTAGGTTCTCGACCCAAGTAGGTCCCTTTGTGTTACATTAAATATCCCTCTTGCTATGTGTTGTGTTCAATTTTCAAGCTGTAGGATCTCCAACGTCGTATACATGTGATGTAACTAAGAAATGCTCACGCGGGTGTGTCGTGCCATTGATGTTGTAAACTTGTTGGTGCTTTCGTCGTCGGTCATCTCTTGACCTCAGCATTAGGGTTAGGGTCCCCTAACCGTAACCCTAACCCATACCGACAGTATTTAACAAACTCGAAGGTCGTTATCACCTACAGCAACATACGACGCGGTAGCATAACTGGCAACAGGTGCCATTCGGTTTGATCTACACAGGTGTTTTCCGACACACGGATTCAATCCCGGCGTAATAAGTGGCCATGCGCTTGATCGCGTCGCATTTAGACGGGGTTTGATGAGATGCCGTAAAGTAGATGCAATGCAGTGGTATGCCCATTTACGACAGACTTCTGACATGGACCAAGCCACGTTGACCTGACACTACTGCATAACCCTAACCCTACTTTCGTCGATTTCGCTTAGGTACCTAGACTTGACCTTACCATATACACCTCAGTCGGTAGGCCTTTACCGAGCGAATGGTCTCTGTTTACACTAACAAGCGTACACTGTCACACGTCAGTGCTTATCGTTTCGGTCATCGTAAAGCAGTGCTAAACTAATCAAGGGTAAAACAATTCCACGCACATAAAAGAATAGTTTGAATTTTGTTTTCAGGATGGAGCAGACTGATGCGCATCTAACGCGATTGATATCTCATCAGCGAGACCAGCCTTTTTCCGATCGCTTGGCTCAGTAGACGATTCGACCAGTCGACTGACGTCCCGACCTCGTCAGCTTACACTACCCTGAACATCGACACGACCCACTTTATGGAGCTTGGCACTTTTGATGCTTGCCATTTCGGCAACCTTCATCTTATCATTATCGGTATTTGTCGGCAAAAGCAATATACTGAGGGCCTTTATATCTCTCTCAGGCCGCCAATTTCTCCTGATATAAAACACGCGTATCGTCCACCCTGAGTTTTTATGTAGATAGGCGTATATGCGTCTTTGCTGGGTTGAAGCAAATAACCATAACGGTCATACTTTCTATAGGCGTACAGCCATGCCTGAAATACAGAAAACAGAAATATCCCAGAAAAATAATTATAACTTCCAATCGCTGATTTCGGGCGAAAAGCCGTGGAAACGTTTTAATCGCATTGTTTTGATTAATCACGAAACGCAGCATACGTGTCACATAATACGGTTGGTATCGCATTTAACTTTCCCTCCTGTATAGTCCGTGCTACAATGAGGGAAAACGGCGAGAGAGGTGGCGCGCATTTGTGACGGCTCATAACAAAGAAGATAAAAAATAACGAACATCGGTAAGCAGTCGTGAGCAACCTTACGTCCGAATTGCATGTTTTAATGATCGCTTTATCGACCGGTTAAATCAAGGTTGGAGGAATCGATCGCCGCCGCCATCCTTTAGGACCGCTCTCAGGATATGGGGTATAGCTTGCCCAAGCGCTATACCAAGCTAGACATTAATGTCATCCGCTACGGATCCAAAGATGCTGTCTCAATTGTGTCATCGACTCCTACAATATTGTTTCCCCCACTTGATAACACTAAACACGCATATGTCTGGATACCCACACGCTCTCTCATACGGGAACACAAATGTCATGGCAGACGTTCAGGTTTTGGATCAACAGTTCGCAGACGGGGGATATTGTTTGCGGGATTCGTGGCACGCATGGGAAAGGAGCGTCTGCCCTGGGGGGTGACAGTTGGGCAGCTTGGTGGGGATAAAATCTCTACTGGGAGACAGGAAAGGCATCGGATGGGCGCCTCGGTAAGTAAACCAAGCTATTTGACACACAGCTAGCTCGGTGGCGAAAGGCTGCGCAAAACTCCGGCAGGCCGTTTTGACGGGTCTGGGAGAGGGCGGAGGTGTTTATGCAAATCTGTCATGACGCGGTGAGCTGTAAGGATGAAAAGCGATACACAAAGGCCACAGCCGCGCCAATCACTGTTTACCCCAATATGCCGCGGGGGAGAGGAAGGGCGTGGGTCGGATAAGGGGGTGAAGAGGGTGACAGGACGGGAAGGACGGGGTGGGAGAGGCTGGACTTCCTATCCAAGATACTAAGTTCTGGGTTTTGTCATGATCGTCCTGACATATGTGCGCTTTCTGAATCCCAAACACAGATGGCGTATGGATGTCCGGGCTTATTCGCCTTGTTGTGTTCCCCCCATAGCGCCCTTTATGTGTCCAATGCTTCTTTTAATGAATCATTATGATTTGCTGCTCTGGTTCTTTTGTTTTCCTTTCTTATCCTTGTTTTTCTTTGTTACGTGTTATTTTCTATTCTTTTTCGCCTAAGGTATTTCGTATTGGCGTGCGCATTGATAAATATTTGTGCACAATTCGTGTTTGTTTTTATTTTTCGCGTGTTGTTCCACTCCGGATAGAGGTGAACACCGCAAAAGTAAGTTTTGTTAACCGCTAAATGGCCAGGGGGCGTTGTTTTTTTAAACAACCAAACCGTTTCACAGGATTAAAGCTGCCCGATAAATCAGGATGACGGATAACCGGTTTATCGGGTTCGCTGCTGTAAACTCTCCCATATATATAAAATCCTGAGGTATGGCTGTCGTGTTTTAGTTTGTTATCTTGTGGTGGGTGTTATAAGTATTGTGATGCTGCTCTAGGGCTCGTGTGCCTTTTTAACGTGTGTTTATGCTGTACAAGACATAGCATAACCACAACTGATGGTACGTTTTGTACGCACGGCGCGATGTGGGAGTGCAATATTTTGGTAGTGCTACAGCAACAACAGTGTTGAGGTGAAACCATCGCGCGACCCAATGAATAAAACACAACTATCGTTATTAGGCGTGTTTCATTTGACAACCCACAGGTCCCATGAATGCGACTGCACTAGGCCGTTATTAGGCGCTTCCCGTGGCACACCCAAAGGCCGTCAATTCAGGAATAATTCCCCCCCTATTGAATATCTCCGCCCCTCCGGCCTACAACCGATTGTTCACAAGCACGGCATGGTTTTCATTTTACGATGAAACCGATGCGGAAACGGTTATGAAAACAGAACGAACACACTTCAGGCGTTCATGGACCTGCGAGATCAAATTCCCCCCCCCGTCGCACCAGAACTAACTCTACTGCTTGCTTCATAACTTTTAAACATGTACGTCATAGGCTTGCGATAAGAGCTCAAAAGGAAAAAATCCATAAACCTTGACGAAAAATTTACCGTCACGCACAAAAAACGATATGCTCCACAAATCTATACGCCGTCATTTATCCGAAAAACCTGTGCGTTGACAGCTGTTTCGCGAAAAGCACGAGTCGAACAACGCGCAACACCCCAAACGCGTGGCCGACGACCGCCCGTCGGGGGTGTGTTGCAGGGTGTGTGGTCTCGCGACCACGCATATTGTACTTTGTTTGTATCCCCATACTATATGTCGTTCTTCCATGCGCTTGTAACTTGTGCGGTGGCTTTGATTGGTGGATCAGTAGCTTGTGGGGTGGCTGTGATTGGTTGATTAGTAGCATCGGTTTCCAGTCAGAACAAAGCATATCACTACTGTTGGGTACTACAGTGGTATATTAACGATTGGTATCTTCAGTTTAATCGGTTTTACGCAAGAACCGGTTAAATCGGGCGTCGGTTAAGCCGGTTTATTTTGTCGTCGGTTAAGCCGGTTTATTTAATCGGTTATGTATGGTCAAACCGGCATTTGCTTATACTAAATCGCTACCCGGCCGGTTATTGCTTATTGGATCGTCGTTGCCGGTGCCCACCTATATTCTAGACCCACGAACACCTGCTGTATACCGACTATACAGGACGTATTGTTGGTTCACACTCATACCAAACAACGGTATTTGTTTTTTTCTATTTCGAGGTCGTGGGTGTGTATATATGTGTTATTTGCCCTTTCATTGCTGGAAATGATATGTCTACGGAGTCGATTTGAAGCAGGGTGGTTTAACGTTGGATCTGTACACCTTAAACACCACCTCGAAGCGTTTGGCGCAATATGGCACCCGATTACACATTAAAGGTCATAACCATACGACACAACGCCCCAAATTGAGTTCATTTACGATGTGAAGCTCCAACGGTTATAAGCCAAAAACAAAACGAGTTAGGCTATGAAAATACCAACGTTGTAGCTTTCTTCGGACGCGCTCCTTCCCCCACCCCCCGCTCGCCGGGATAGCGATCGGGTCACCGAGGGCTGCCGTGCGGGCGGAGCGTGGCTCCACCCTGAGGCCGCGGGAGAGTCAATAGGACGTCACCATCACCAAAACATATCAAAATTAGTTAACAAGAATGTCGACATTGTTAATATTCCGTAGTTGAAGCACACGATGTGAAGCTCCAACGGTTATAAGCCAAAAACAAAACCAGTTAGGCTATGAAAATACCAACGTTGTAGCTTTCTTCGGACGCGCTCCTTCCCCCACCCCCCGCTCGCCGAGATAGCGATCGGGTCACCGAGGGCTGCCGTGCGGGCGGAGCGTGGCTCCACCCTGAGGCTGCGGGAGAGTCAATCGGACGTCACCATCACCATAACATATCAAAATTAGTTAACAAGAATGTCGTAGCTGACTACGGGTCTTGATTTCGACTGTCAGATGTTTCGCTCGTATCCGATTGCGGTATATGCAGCCTCCATTTTGAACAAGAACATAACTACCGCTTCCTGTTGCCTATTGCATAATGTTGGTACTAGTTCGTGTGACGCGCGACTTCAGGCGCTGATACTTCCATTACTGCTGTGTTCCGCACGCGCGTTCAGACGGGTTTGCATAGGATGCCTTTATTTGCAGACATGTCTAAATTGCTGTGCTCTTGCAGTCGTGGCGTTCCGAGGATACGTGATGGTACCATTCTCCAATGACACATCTCCGTGGTAGTCGTTCTTGGGGATAGATGTTTGTGTGACGCGTTAGTTTTCTGAGGGGCTTTTGGACAAACCGTGGTTGCCAGAATCCTCCCTCTTCCCCAGGGTAGGTGCCTTCTTGTTATTTGCACCGAACGTTCAGCGTTTCCACACCTCGTTGGGTTCCATCGAAGCTTTTGCCAATTCACGTACACGTGCTTTCCGCGAGTTAGTGCTTCCAGAAGCGAACAATCATGGGATTGTGTCGAGACCGCTTGCGGGGCTAGAACGTGTGTAGAGCATCTAACTTAGAATGAGATTAGGCTTATATTAATCAGGGACGCACGATGTTAATTCGACTGTCGACTCGTGTTGTTTACCGTCATCGCGTTCTGGTAATTACAGAGATAAGTCCACCATCAGTAGTACATATCATGAAATACTACGTATTCATCGTAGTTTGTCAGCCATCGTTATTTTGTTCGCTGTTGCTACGACTGACATACTTGTATGTTTTACCCAAGTCAACAGCATGCCTTCCAACTCGTGTGGTGACATGCGCATGGCACTGGTGGCTGCGAGGCGTACCAGTAGATATCATCCCGAAAGGGCTGAACTAAACCATATCGGGTAAAATTTATTCATGGTTAGCTCTTGTAGTTAAAGTTCGCTGCTCAACACACGTCGAGTACTTTGGCTATGACGGCCGAACTTTATTTATCCAGGAGTTGCCTATCGGTAATAAGATGACAATGAAAGAGCAGAGCACCACAGGCTGGTTCCCGCTGAAAGCGTTCGATTTCGAACCCAGATGAAGTCAACGCCGTTTCATCGAGTAATACTCTGAACTTTAGCGCACGATTTCAATGATGTAAATGTGGACGGACATCCGAGGACGGGGTGCTCAAATTGTGATTTGTACAGCGAGATATTTGGAAATTTGTCCGCGTGAATGCAGCAAGGCCCAGCAGAAAGTTTTATCTCGAGTTGCTTTGTATTGTCATTGTGACATGCAACGCAGCTGCTCCAGCTTGTTCAACACACCTTTGTAGAAACCATGATGCCATCTGCATGGCGACCTCAAGACCCGAGGACACACGAAATATTTGCCCTAAAGCTTAAGCCCCCCATACCCGTATGAAATACGTCACTAGGCACAACGCTCACAGGTACAACGGAAAGGTATACTGTATATAGCTCGTGAGATACAGGAGCACGCACAACAAGTGACGCAGAGTATCGCGCGTACTTCGCACCTACATTTACAGGCAGCAACAACCGCGAAACAGATATATCGTCAAAGCTGTATAGGTGCTCTTTTCCCGAGGTTAGATTGAGTTTGGCAGACAAGAGAAACGCCGAATATGCCCTGTCTTAACTAGAGACAAGCGGGTTCACCTGGACCTATCCACTTAAACGTCTCAAATACGATGGTTTCAAAGCGTGTAAAAAAAGTCCTGCAACAGCATCATCTAATGGTTTTTTAGTTTGCGGGTCCTTCACGCACAATAGAAATTGTGTTGAATATGGTTTGGCAGTTTCGACCGACTAAATCACACGAAAGCATGCCTAACGTCGTGCATGTTTGTTCCCTAAAGTCGGGAGTAGATCCACACCCCTTCTTGTTAGTTATGCCGCTACCAACTCGTCTTCATGCGGACGGTAGCCCATCTTCGCCTTTTGTACCCGCTTAATCGCCGTTTGTCCGCCTTTGGTAGTTCGCACCCCCTATTCTGTGTGCTGTTGCGGAAAAACAAAACACTGTACCACCCATAGATCGTGAATATTGTGGCACTTCTCCATGGGTTTGAAACTGGTGAGTGTCAATGCAAATAACTTGAACTAGATTGAGATTGGTGCACATATACGCAATATGCCGTCCCCATCTACGACAGCCTGGGTCTTGGCTGCATCCCTGCGAAGCTGCATGACACGGGGACAGCGTCCGGGTCAACTGTGTGTCTTGATGCTGCGACTTGAGATTGTATTTGCACGATCAACCTTAACGATCTACTCGTAGACATGCAAGTTGCCGCAAACGTGCCTGCGATTGGCATGTGTTTGTACTCGTGAGCTGGGCAACAGTAGCCCAGTACTAACGGCAACCCCATCTTCAAATGCATGACCTTCGAACTGATTGCGGTTCAGCTACCGTCGCTGCTTTCTGCCATAACACCGCCTTGAGTTCCGCGGTGGCCATGAAAAGGCCCGATAACATGTACTTTGTAACAAGACCTAATTTCATTTACGGACGATAAACCCGAAATATTCAAATATGCGGCTGACCTGTCTCGCTGGTGAAGTATATTATTACCACACACGACTTTTTCCTTCTCAAATTAAATCGTTGGAGCTGCTTACTTTCCCCAAAGGTCGAGTTTCCCCAAAAGGCCCCCTGCATGTGTGTTGCGGTTGCCATCACATAATCAGCGCCTCTAAAGTATCTGCATTCGAAAATAATACGTCTCAAAGGGATAACAATCTTCGCTGCTCGATGTTTCCATAATTCCTGTATTGCGCCACGACGGTAGAAACACGCTGAGCATCGTGTCTAAGTGGCCCCCCTTTAGCCGTTGGCTGACTGCGGTCATGTCCCGATCATTATTGTTCTCTACAAAATGGTACATTGCGCCTTGTTGGCGGCAGCCCATGGCATGGATAGGGTTCGTATCTATAGTATCGAGCGACGCTGGTGCCCGCTACATTTTCAGGATAGCAAACTAAGGTCAAACGAACCCCTCCCTTTCTATGAGTCGACACGTCCGAAAAGTGTTGACTATGTCCCTGCCACCACAGCATATCAACGGTATGCTACCAGTAGTCTGGTCCATGGTTTATACATGTACCCTCTTTGTGGATCGTACCGCCTACTGTCACGTTAGTAGACGGTTGATTTGCTTCCGTAAAAATTGCAAAACGTAAGCGCGACAATACCAGTTGCAGCTTATTGGTCGAAGCGTGCGTGATTCACGCTAATAAGACTTGGGTTTACTTGGTTTGAAACTGCAATGGCCGCCGGTACGCAAAGAAGTCGCTTGGGATGCTGACTTCGTTTGAAACTCTAATGGCCGCCGAAACACAAAGAAGTCGCTCGGGATGTTGCCAGTTTTTATTTCCTAGTCCACATTGTGGGAAAATTCAGAAACTTCACGTGGAATTATAAATGTATTGCCCATGCGTACCAGTACACTTTGGTACACGTTCGAACTCACTCCAACTCTGCGGAAGGACTCAACCTGCTATGATTCTGGAAATTACGTTCGTTTTCGGTACATCTCGAGAAAACTGCAACTGTTAATTATAATATTATCTTTCAGATGAGCCCCTACGACAATGGAAAGACTGCGAGACAAAGGCAAATTTGACATATATATATACGTATACATATGCATATGGTACCTAACGCGGATGCACAATGTATTACAGTAGTATATAAGGAATTTGGGACGTAAAACCGCAGTACCATTATGCATGGCCGGGTATCATACTATATATTTAGAGCTAAGATTGTCGTTTTCCTTTGAATCTAAGTACAACAAATAATCCGTCTGACCACTTGCTAAATATTTCTTAATTGTCTTCTCCAGAAATGAAGGGTTCGACACTCAGCTTTGTCATCTTGGCTGTGAGGTATCAAATTCAACAAACGAGACACGGATAGCTGGCTACAGAGTACCGGATTACGTTGCAATTTTC
>JBBMKB010133722.1:0-19325 GCA_037833945.1 Alaria marginata
AGGCTACGTGAAACGGAGAACATGGGAGACTGGATCCTCGGCGACCCCACCGTTACCAACATGGCGGAGTGCGTCGAGTACGTCGCCGGAGCCTTGATGAACGGCAACGAACTGTTCAACCACCAGTCGGAGCACGTATCATTCCGTATCATCACTCCGACGGCGACCATCCGACTCAGCCACGGCAGGCTGCACCAGCTGGCTATGCGCGACCCCACCGACCGGTACGATCTCCCCGACCACCTGACCTGGCAAATGAACATGGCGATCGACCACTCCAACATCAGCCACGATGCCCAAGGCGTCATTGGAGAGACGTTCGTTCCCACGCGTGACGCTAACGGTGACATCATCATGCACGGCATGGAATGCATCCGCGGTGAACAGGAAGACTGTAAGTTTTCGCAAGCGTATATGGCGAGGATTGGGTTCCAGCACATAACAATTGCTTTGCCTCCAAATACAAACAGTAGGTTCGTTGTGAATAGAGCATTTGCGACGCTTTCATTGTTGGTCAAAGCTGTCCCCTCTCGTGGAATGAGGCGCACTGGTAATCAACAACAAAAATCTGGTATCCTGCCCAGCTAGCGGTGTCACTATCAGCTCTCTATTTATTCTCGTATTCCCGCTGGCATCTGCGGTACAGCCGAAGTTGATCCCTACACCCTCGAGTCAGACGGTTCACAATTTTGGTCGACTCCTGGGTTCACGTACTCGTAACGACACGATATAACGCGCGTGATCACGATCGTACCGTAGCCAGCATGTTAAAGTTGAACCGACTGCTTTGGTTCTGGGATTTTCGCCAAGGAGACGTATTTGTTCTAAGAGGCCAACAATTGATATTTATGGTGTATCCCGGTCGAGAAGAGGCCAGCAATTTTATCTATGGTGTATCCCGACTGGGATACACGGCGAATGGCCTTGCTAAAACAGTCACATGCCAAATGGTCGTCGATGGACCTCCTGTGCTCTTGTACTCTGCCTGCCGCGTGAAACGGCGTTCTTGGTCTATACTGGTTTAAGTAGGGATTTCGTTTGGTGACCTCTACTATAGACCACTTTGACGCCGTCTCCATCGCGACCATTCTGACCATGCATCCCCGCCTGTTTTCTCCTAATGTTCCTCACCCTTCCTGTACACACAGACTATGTGGAGGGCCCCCTGGGTGTGTCCTTCGCCCAGGCCACTCTCGACTACTGAAGAAGCCGTCGGTTGCGCTTCCTTGTTGATAAGAGCGACGACATATTGGTTTGAGTTTCGAGCATGCCCGGAAACCGTGGCTGAGTAAACCTGTCCAAGAGCTGTAAATTACTCGTCTGGTTCACCTCCCATGACCGCGCGCAAGCATGCCACTGATTGACCTTGCTCTCCCAGTGCTGCACGAACTACTGAGGGTAGTGGATGAAAAATCAGGTCGATAACACGTTGTTATGTGCACCACTCATAAACACTGCCCAAGTATATGCCTGCGTGAGTGTCGTGCATAGCGTACTCTTGGCGTGATCACGCGGTCCAGTGGGCCAGTCCAAAAGAAAACCTCACAAAACACGATGCATTGGACTTTGTGTGGTAGCGCTTGATTGGTAGTTGAGAGAGTGTGTTGAGTGGGAGCACCGCGTACTCGTTGTGAAGCGATATGTGTTATCGGAAGTAGTGCGGCGGGACGAGTTAATGATAGGGTGCCACCGTTAAGTGTGTGTGCCACGATGTGTAAATCAGCTATTCGTACACTCTGCTGACCACAGCATGGGGTGGCCAAGCTTGACTGGCAGTCCAGAGATCGTGTCGGGCGAGTGTCCCGTCTACTTGTTACGATACGGTATGTACTAATAAGAGCAGTGCAGTGGTAGTGAGTGGTAGGCCGCCGTCGCTGAGTGTGTGTGCCAGTATATGCAGGGCAGCAATATGTGCACTCTGCCGGCCAGAGCACAAAACGGCCAAGCTTGGCTGGTAGTCCAGATTTACCGTGACGGGATATGTACTATTATGAGTAGCGCGGTGGTAAGAGTAGCTAAGGTCAAGTGTACCGCCATAGAGTGTGTGTGCCACCATACGTAGAGCAGCAATACGTGCACCCCGCTGACCAAAGCACAGCATGGCAAAGCTTGACTGGTGGTCCAGATATTGAGTCGAGCGTGTGACCCGTGTACGTATTGTGATGCGGTATGTACTATCAGGGGTAGTAGTGCGGTGGTAGCGAATGGTAGTGTGCCGCCGCTTAGTGTGTGTAGGTCACGGTATAGGACAGCAGCAGTACGTGCTCTCTGCTGACCAAAACACATGTCGGCGAAGTGTGTGCAACGGCTGCTTACGAAGCACATCGAAAATCGTGCTTTGTGTTCCAGCGGAAGCATGCTTTGTGTGTGAGTAGCTAGCGCAAGTGAGCAGGTGGCATCGGACGGTTGAAATGCCAATCGCATAGTGCGCCTGTATTGCAGAGAAGGCGCGTCAGAGTTGGCATTTGATTTATCGAAACATGACGAAAAGTATGGTATACGTAGTCCTGGTCATTGCCAGGTAATATTTATAGAAGTAGTTGTATTTATTGCAGGTCCCCGGGAAAGGCAGATGGTCATTGGGAAACGTGCATTGTTCTTCTGCTGAGACCAGAAAAATAACAACTTGCGAAGTCAACTCTATGGGATACTCGGAGAAATACCAACTATTCTTGTGAAACCTTGCTGCAACTTCCTCGAGCGAGTGTACCATCTTCAATTGACGCCTTTTCGGCGGCCCCACACTGAGCTCCAGGAGAACGAACACTCCCCTTGTCATGCAAAGTACTTACATCACTCCGTCGGCCGGCGGCAGGTCATTTCTGCGACCTGGGGGACCAAGACAGCAGTAGTGTGTGTACCTTTTCGTTCTGGAAATTCGCCGAAGCGCTTCGGTAATCGATGATTGTCTTCGTTGCCTTGCAATGTACCAGTCCGTCATTAGGGACGTGCGCGCTAGTCGTGCAACTGCCCATGCTGCATTGCCGCTGTCGACTTACGTTTGACTTCGCAATCCAAATAATCAGACCCCCCAATCGTTTCCAAATAGTTCGTGTCCACCACAGGCTGTTCAAATAGAGCTGACATGCAAAGCTCAATGTGCTCCCGTCAGCCATTCTTGAACTGTGAGGTAGGCAATACAACGCACACTCTAACAGCTCTAGCGCGTTTCACGTATCTATGAAGCAGGCATACACGCAGCAGACCCCGCATGGCGTCGCCGAGGGTGGCGCGCTTCTCCCGGGCCGTTTGCTTCGCCCCCTAGTTCAGTCAGCTGCTCTCCCCGCTCCTCTTGTCTCCCGTCTGGGTCCTCTTGGCCGAGTTTGTCTGCCCCTTGAGACCGCCCCCCCCCCCTCTCCCCTCGCTGCTAGGTGTGTCCGCGCTGCCACCCTCGGTGTTGCCGATTCGGCGACAAACTAGGTTCGGGGAGGTTCCTGGTTGTTCCGCTGGTGGCGTATCCCTGCCCCCCTCGTTTTGGTGGCTTTCTGTGGCACCCGGAACCGCGCTTCTCTGCTTAACCCGCTGCCTTGTTGTCGGGGCGCTACCGGGCACGAACTCCATTCCGCCCAGTGAGGGCTGCCAGCTTCACCGGGACAAGAGGCAGCGTGTCACCTGCATCCAGCGCGTTTTGAATCCCTAGCGTCCATACCGCCAGACGCTCCTCAAACGAGGCGACCTGGCCTGCCATATACTCCTGCGCGTGAGGCTCAATGTAGAGCCTCCGACTGGGTAGTCGGAATAAGATGTTCTACGGTTGGATTCCGAACGCAGCGAACAGCATCGACGAATTAGCAGTACAAGAGGAATGAAGAGGCTTGGCTCCTCCCATGGTCCCGTGCTATAAGCTCGAACGTGCTGTAACCTCGAGTTGTCGAGAAATTGTCCGGGTCAGGCCCTGGGATGCCCCGTTGAAGGATGGTGGCAAGCTGCGTGGTGTCCTCAACCACCGCCCACCTCCCCCTCCGCTCGGTTATGGGCACCTCTCTAGCCAGCTCCTTCGGGCGGAGAGGCCCGCGTCGCACCCCCCATTCCGCTCTACACGCGATGCAAGCCCTCGGGCAAAGATGCCCGCTGTACACTCAAACATGCATCGGGCGTGCAGAAGTTGTCAGTGGGAGCGCGAGATGGGTACCGGTGATTGACCGTCTTCTAAATCTTCTCCAGGGTCATGAAGAGCTATGTGCAGGATGCTTCGACCTCCACCACCCCTTCGGTTTCGTTTTGACTCACGGCCTCCTCTTCTCTTCATTCACTGATCGCTATAGTGTCCCCAACTAATGTTGCCGGTGGGCACCCACTTTTGTAGCCTCGTCAAACCGCGGGATGAACCTCGGCACTGTTGCCGTGAGGCGGAACGCTCTCCACCGCCGGTCGCCCAGGGTTTTCTCCTATAGTCACCCCAACACGGTTGTCTCCCCCGTTGCGGACCGCCGGTGCGCTTTCCATGGCGCCCCCCGTCTGAGCTAGCCAGCCTAAGGATGCGAAGTTACGACGTCCTATGACGTGCCCCTCACATGCCCCGCACGGCACTTGAAGTTGTGGCTTTTGAGGGTTCCTGCCATGCCAGCCCCCGAAAATCCCCTCCTCTTCTCTCTCTGTTGCACTTCTCGACAAGTTGACTGTTCGGGGTCGAGATAAAGATTCACTCTGCAGGAGAATCTCAGCGGCGGTAACCTGTCCTGTATGACGCGCTCTTTCGCCGGGTCCACCCATCTGCCGAGATCGCGAATCTGTTCAAGAAGGCGTTGTAGATCCAGATCTTGTCGCATCTCATGCAAAGCCGGGTTCGGGAACGATACTCGATATGTTGGTCCAGTTGTCCCGTTAGGCCTGGTTCGGGGGGTAGCTTCCCAACCAAATACCAGAGCGCCACAGCGGTGCGCGTCGCACAAGCAGGACACATGGACATGGTGGGCGGTTTCTTGTAACAACCCGTGTAAACTGCTGCATTTCACCCGCCGTCCTCGCTCCCGGTGTGGCTCTGGGGATACGACCCTCCACCTGACTCGGCCAGCGTCGTTCCCCTCGCAAACGCCCTTGCATCTATGATACCATAACATGTTCATTGCACTGCTGGACTGCTCTTCTCTTTCTGTCCTCTCCGACAGTCACGGTCGCACGGTAAAGCGGGCAACGTAAGTAGGTCCACGCACTGACGTGAAGGGTGGCGTAGCACGCGTAGCACCCTCCGGGGCCTCTTCTCGGGGCGGCGCACTCAATAAGGCCGTGGGTGTTGCTACCCACGGGGGCGGCAGCGGCGGTTCCGTCGTCGGCGCGGATTCCGAACTCCTCCCCATCAGACGACCCCGCGGGCCTCGTCAGTGATGACCTTGATAGCCGCAACTGTGCTGGCCTGTTCGCTGACTGCGGCGAAGCTACGAACGGCAGGACCGCCTCCTGCATCAAGAGGGACATCTCTGTCGATGGGTGGTCGGCCGTGCTCAACCGCTTCTGCAGCAATGTCGGCGATGACGGCAAGGGTGGCCTGGTAGACGTTGATTAATTCGGCGGCGGTTGCGACATCACCGATGGTGACGGCGCAAGCACTTACTGTGCTGATGGAGGCTACGGCGGTGGTTGGGACGGTCGCGTTAGCGGAGGCAGCCTTGGAAGCTCCCAGCCCCGTTGTCGCCGATGACCCCAGCCCACCCTGCCTCCGTTGTCATGGGGGAGGTGCCATAAGGGAGAGGGTCCCGGCTGGGCGGTGCCGGCTCCCGCAATGGCGTCGTCAACGCCATTTGCACCGACGCTTGTTGCGGAGGCGATGCACTGCGCGGCAGCCTGTTGTACCCCCCCCCCTCCCCCTCCTCGATTTGGGGCTCGTTCTCTCGTCGTAGCGGCTGTCCGTGTACGTGCGCCCATCCTGGTGGAGATATGGCCTTCTGGCCTTGCGCCCGTCGCAGCCCCTCGCAGCTCATGGCTCACGGTACCTTCCCCGTTTAACTATATGAGTGGCGCCGCCCCCTCAGCTGCCCCTTGACCTATCGTGGTACGGCCATCGAGGCGACATCGGACGCCCGTTACCTCCGCCAGCTCTAGGCCCTGATGGGGCATGCGATTCACCTCCAGCCCCCCCCCCGTTAACGAAAGAGCCCCACCCGATGTCCGTCCTCAAGTGGGCCGGAGCTGTCGGTGACCGACGCCCTGCGGGGACACCGTTTCCACGGGCCGCTGCGAAGGTATTGTCGACCAGTTCAATGGGGGGGCAGTCGTCGGAGGCATCCTTAGCCTCGTTGCCTTCGGCGACATCAGCCCTCCCCACCTCTATTGTGGTATTGTGATGGAAGAGGTACCCTTGGGGGAAATATTCCGGCTAGGAGAGTACCAGCCCTCGTTGTGGTGTCGTGCATGTCATCTGCACCACCGCCTGTTGCGAAGGCGATGCGCCAAGTGGCTGCCTGATGACCCATTGCCCCCCTTCCCGTCGGCTTGAGGCTCGTTCGCCCGTCCTAGCAACTGCCTGCGTGCCGCCTGTGTTCTGGTGGAAATCAGACCTTTGGTACTTGCGTCCGTTGCAGCGCGTCGTAGCTCATGGCGTGGCGTACCTTCCTTGTTGGGAGATACAATGGTGCCACCCCCTCAGCTGCGCCTGTTCCTGGCGTTGTACGGCCATCGCGGCTGCGGCGGAAGATCCTCCCCCTCACCCGTTCTCGTCCGTGATATGATCGAACATGCCACCCGCCTGAAACACCTCCACCCTGACGGCTCAACTTCCATGGGATCATCGCGCTCTTGGTGTGTTTCCAACTGTCTATTTCTCTCCGAGGGGGGGCGGGTGGTCTACGCCAAGGCCCGACACCCACTGATTTCCGTGAGCCTGGTGCGGCGCAGGAGGAAGTGGAAGAGGCGCCCCTGATCCTCTATTCTCAAGCCATCCAGCATGGAGCGCCCTTCTCCCGTGCTGATCCCTTACCTGCATGGATCCAGTCCGAGGCCCCACTCGAGCGACGCCGCCTGTGGCCCGGGCATCTTGGGATCCCGGAGCTTCCCCCCCCAGCACCTAAGGGGGGAGCCCATATCTCGCCCAGGCGTTCTCTCTGGGCCTTGCCTCGCGCCCTCGGCCTCCCTCGAAGAGGGCCAAGGTCGAACGTGACCGCGTCCTTCTCCCCCGGCGGGACGACCTGCACGCCGGGAGCACGGTTCAGCCCCCGGCGGTAGGGTAGAAGCTTGGCTCCCGTCTACGTCCGTGGGGGTAACGGAGCCAAGTGTCTCCTCTCTCGGTGCAAGAGGAGATGCGCAACCAGCCGCTGCTCCAACGAGGCCTTTAACCAGCGTGAGGGGTCTGGGTCGCTGGCCTTAATCCCCCCCCGCCCTCTGTCGCACGCAACACCCTGCCCCCCCTTTTTCCCACCGCTCCGGCGAGCGCGTTGCTAATCACGTCATTAGCCCTTCCTCTTCTCATCCCCTTACTGCCTGTCTACGATCCTGATTCCTCCCCTCTCATCACCGTCAGCGAGGCCTCTTGTCAGTTTTAAAGAGTAGCACCTCCCATGTGTTGCCGACAGCTTCCTACCGCCAGCACCTGGCCTGCTGCCTATCGGAACCCAGGCTCCCCCTTCTCTATTCGGCCGCTTCGCGCTCGTACAATGCTAAACTTCTGGAGAGAGTGAACACACCCCCTAGCAGCCCCGAGCGATGGACCCGGCATCTGATGCCTCTCCGTGACGTGCAGGTGACCCCTAATTCTGGGTGTTTTCTGCGAATGTTACCTTCTGTCGATGGTGGGAGCGCTCTAGAAAACTTGATGAGGGCTAGCATCACCTTGCCGGCGCCCCCAGATTAATGGTAGGGGTAGAAGTGACGGGGCAGTGTTGCCCCGGTCCGACGGTGCTGACAAACGGTGTCTCGCGCGGGATCTCGACCGCATCGAAGCTCCATCACCTGAGTACGACCGATCCCTCCTGACGTCGTTGATGGCGTGCAAAGGGGTACCGGCCCTACCTTCCCTTGTCGCCGATATGCTCGCAGCTTGATGCTGGAGACCTCCCGGTTCTAGGACTGGGCTCATTATGCACGTACAAACCCGTACCCGGGCGATTGTCTACTGCTGCTGGGTGCGTCGCGGCCATTGTTGCTGCCCGACCGTCCTCCTGCTGCAACCTTCCTCGACGCTGGGTGTATCAATGTTGTTTCTGCCCACCTGCCCCCCCCCCCTGCTATACGCCCCTAGCCCAAATAGGTGTAGGCCTCCTATCACGGGGTTTGGGCCTCCTGTTTCTGCTCGGATACACGACGGGACAGTTGTCTGCCGCACTCGTCCCATCGGCAGTGATACCCCTACTTGGCCCACCACAGCTGCTGCGGGCGAGTGAACCCGTGCCGTCCGTGTCATGAGTGACTACCGTTGTTGCAGCCCCCCAGGCTGGTGGACCCATTCTGTGTTTCTCGCATTGAACAAAATAGGTAAAGTCGTGAACTGTCCGCGGCTCACCGCCAGCAAAAATGTCGCTCACCCCGTCACTGTTGTGGGAGGTGCTGTTCTCGATGCTTGACATCCAGGGGGTCGTTCTCCCACCACCCTCATAGGGACCATGAGCTGGTGCAAGCTGCCCGGCGATGGGTGTGCCCTGAGAACCACGAGTTGGTGAAATCTCCTGCTTCAGAGTTCACTCAGCTTGAAACTACGGAAGACAGCACAACACCGTTTAATCGCTACGAACGAGGTGAGTTGTGGGAATATATTCGGTGTGCCTTTGTGATAAAGGCCTTCCCTTGGGGCTGAGAATAATTTGTGGGAGAGGATCTTCGACCTTTAAAAGGGGACGGAATCCCAACCTGGCTTGACAACAAATTCACTCATAACAGGTAAATCGATAGAGCGTTCAAACCCTAGAGAAGGAACTAGGACGGCACCACGAGTTCCGACTGTCGGTGAACCTAGACAAGTCGGTGGAGTTTGCTCCACAGCAGGAGTTTGTTGGGATGGTGGTTGGCATGCTACTCGTTCAGCCGCCGCAAGTGAGAAAAGACGCGGTCCATAAGCTTTCGCTCGCCGGCTTGGTCAGGAAGGCGATATCTGGGTTATCTTTGGGCGGGTACAGCCGGCTATATGACAGCGATGTTAAAAAGGAAGAGAAGGCTTTTGGTAATACCGGATACAGAGAAAAACAAGGCTGCAGCGGTGTTAATTGAGATCCTCACGTCGCCGCCGTTTCTGGCGCTGCCGGACCGGGGAAGGCTCTGGTTCAGCTGCACACTGACGTCAGCGAACAATGTGCAGGCACTCCATACGCAGGATTTGAGAGAAGAAAAACAATGCATTGAGCACGCAATCCAGCGGGGGTGAAATGCGGACACTCAGCTCGTTGGCACTCCGAGAAAGAGGGATACGTCATGGCGGTGTCATGGACGATCTCGCGTCAGAGGCTGCCCTTATAGAGAAGGACTGCGTCCTCATCACGAACTGTACGGCGTTCACGTGGCTGTTTCTGGGCTAAGCTCTCTGGGGAAAGCTCCACTAATGGGCGCTCAGATTGGTGGAGCACGGCATGGAATCCCGGCGGAAGCCAGGAGTCTACCACCAACTACGGGACGCTTAGTTAAGACTGCGGCTAGGCGACGTGCCAGGAGCGGACGTATGGCCAACTCTTTCCAAGCCGATGTATCCGTCAGGAAACCGTACAGAGGCCGCCAGAGACCGATGCTGGATGACGTGCTGCCAGAAGACGTGAGGGTGAAGAAATGGGCGCGCCAACGAGAAAGCACTTGGCGATGGCGACTACAGCAGTGCTGTCTTCATCCGGGGCGGAGACAGCATCGGCAACGTCGCCATGAAAGCGGCCGCTGACACAGGACTACCAGAAGCTGTGGTGTCCGCCATGGACAGCTCGGTCGCAGCGCCCACAGGGATGTTGCTCTTGGTGATCGAGGACCTGTTGAGCTGGTGGGTTTATCTCGATGATTCTTCATGCGCCATTTGGAGGAGATCACGTTCTGCATGATGTCTGCCATGTCCAGCTCCAGAACGGGGTCCACAGGATTCACGTTACCCGAGCATCCGGGTTGATGCACGGTCACGTTCGACCCCCCGTCGACAACGTCACCGGTATTGCCGGCACCGCCTCTGCCGCTCACATCACCGTTTTCCTGGCCTCTAAGTCAACCAGGGAGGCAGGCTCTGAGCAAGGAGACACCCAGGATCACCTTCCTCTATGGCGAAGGGGCGGAAAATTTCCGCAACCCTCCCCGGCAAACACAACGGTAGGCGATTGATACCTGATCAGGCCCCATCGACGGTAGTCTGCGAAGAGGGGACCAACAGTCAGACACCGGAAGAAACGGCAGTAGACTACGTCCTTGGCGACTACGGCTTTCTTTGGAGCGCTCCTCTGCAGGAGGAGCCGAGGTAAGCCATTTTGGTGGCACTTGCTCCAGGGTAAGTGGAGCTTGTGACAGCGTGTCCGATATCTCGGGCGTTGCGCAAACCACAATGATGGCCAGGAGAAAATTACGGTGGCTAAACCATGATGAAGAAGTCGGGGATTTATTCTTTCGTGTCTTTACGGATGGAGAAAAACAGTAGGAAGTCAACGAGTGGCCATGATACAGGACCGGCTGCTGTAGCCGCGCAGGTGCTCAAGATGGACCTCCAGGAATGTTTCGTTACATACTAGTAGTGATAAACCAAGCCAGCAAATATTTGATTGCGTACAGGTTAGACTCCAACTGTCCCGTCTGCGTGGCACGAAAGCTCACGAAGCTGCTTCTTGCGTTCGATGCGTCGTTGACGATATATTATTACGAGGGAAAGCGAACCACGGGCTCATTAACGATCCTGATAATCAAGAGCCAAATAAGAGGATAGAGGGGTGGTCACACGAGGGGCTGGCGGCGTTCCGAAGATCCTGGCCCATGTTACGGGAAGGGTAAGCCAGACGAGCCTGCTGGGTTCAACGGACTACGCCGGATCCTCGCTCCCCCTCGAGTGGAACCCCCTCCCAGATCCTGTTCAACCGCAATGCGCACAAGTATATCGACGCTCTCACTCCCGCGCTGGGTGGCGAAGAGTTTCCCACGGCGCCGGAAATAATATTCATGTGTTGGGTCAAATACCGAGGGGGCCGAGCCACCGGTGTGTATGGTATTTGCGCGCAGTACAGCCCTCTGGGGGCACTGGGTCGCGGACGCGAGAAGCGGGGCCGGGTTTGCGGTCACCGACCGGGAGGCGTCGTCGCACGTAGGCGAAAACTCGCCAGAAGGTGCTCGCTCGGCGCCCGTCGACCGAAAGTTAACGGGGGCATTGGGCTCAGAGCTGCTTCTTCTTGACGAGAGGAGCGAATCATCCGCGCGACGGCGGGGGGGCATTCCGGCTACGTTGACCGGAGGCTGTGGGATCACCACGAATTCGACGGGCAGTGTTTGCAGCGCCTGTTCCACTCATGCCGTAGAAGTCCGAAGGGGGTGCACGTGGGCACGCAAAGACGAAGGAGAGCCTGCAGGCACTCCAGACGAATTTTCTAAAGGGTATCGAGTGGGCGGCACGCGAGTGCCCGCCCGAGGGGGTTCTGTTCTGTAGCCATGCGTGAGAATGTCGACGGAGTAGCTAATTCCGCTGGGTTCTCTGCGATAGGGAACAGGCCGGAACGCCCGCCGTTCATGCGAGGGAACGCCGAGTCGAACGCAACTGAGGGGCTTTGGGTTCCTGCGGCGGTTTTGCTGCACCTCAAAACGACCGCCCCCTTAAGGTTGGGACCGGGAGGGGAAGCTGTATAGGGTTGAGGCGGAGGGCGGCGGCCTCGCGAAACATCAACGTGGCGCGGCGGGGCACATCCCGGGGCGCGCGTTGTACGACGAGAAGCATCGCTCGAATCGAGAGCTCTCGTCACAGTACTGGTGCCAGTAAAAGAAGTAGACGTGGGAACACGCGTGGGCGAGGCGCGGGCGTTGGGCGCAGCTGGGGCAAAACCCGAGCAGCAGCCAAACCTTGATTCTAACGTCTGTACGATAGGCGAGATATTTTTGTGGCTGGCCGTGTTTCGGCAGCGCTAAAAGTCGCAGAATCAGAAGGCCGTGGAAGGTTGCCGGCACCAACGGGCAACGTTCCGGGCGTAGGAATATATATTACACGGGCATCTTGCGAAATATATGACTTTTGCCCTGGCAATGCTGGCGGCGGACGCGCGAGGGATGCCGTACCGCCGTCGAGGCGTCAGTTGCCAGCGCGGAAAGTACCGGGCTGGCGCGCATTGGGGCTGTTGTTCGTTGTGTATAACGCGCCGAGACGCATGGCCGGGGCGTTGCCGGACGATGCGGGCGGGGGAGGGACAGGTTGATGGACAGTGATGGCAGAGCTATTGGTGTGTTGACCGTAGCCGCCGTCTGATTTGTGCTGTGTGTATCCGGAGCGCGCGTCTTGTGAGGGACTGTCAGAGCTGTGCTTGTTTCCCTGGCCATGTTGCCGGCCTGATCGATGTCGGCGCCCCTTGCGGGAATCATAACCTGCCCCCCCCCAGGTTTATTGCCGCGGTGGTAGCGCAGCATGCGCTCTTGCCAGCGGCGGTACGCGTCACCGTTGTCTCCGAGCTGACCGAGCTCGGCTTTGATGCAGCCGCTAGCATTGGTAAACGGATGCTGGCATTGTTTATAATAGTGCGAGGTCTCATGACAGTTTAAGCAGCACCCTTGAATTTCTCGACGGGCGGCCGCGCGGGCGGTCGGAGAAAGGAGGCCACTCCATAGGGGGGGGGTCGTCGGTGGAAAAAGTACCAGTAACAGTGCAAACTTCATCACAGTGGGCAAGCGGCCAGTGCGATCACGAAGAAGATGAGACCCAGGCGTCGTCTGGATCGGAGCTTGCATGCGGCTCATTCATAATGACCGGGTTGCGTTGAGAGCCCTGTGCCCAAGCAGATGTCTGCGAGGGCGCGCGTCCCTGCCCGCGCCCTAGGGCGGCAGTCAACGCGCTCGACGAGGCGGCAACGCACCCCGCCGATACGGTAGCAGGTATCGAATGAAAGGTTTCGCCGTTGATGGCAAGCGTTTTGTTATCGGCTAGCACTCCCAAAGCCAACCACATAGCATCCGTCGACTCAAAAGGAACTGGACGGGTTGCCAGCTCTCGAGGGTACAGGCTAGGCATGAGCTGCGCGTACTGCTCATTCACACTCAGACGTACTATCTCCAGTACGAGCCCCATCCCCGACGCCAATGCGCGCTCGCTGCCCGTAACCCCCGAAACTACCATCCGGAGTTCACGGTAGTATGTCGAGTACGGTATGCCGTTTGGCACACCAAATTATGCAAGTCGCTAAGAGCAGACGCCGCGTCTCCATGGTCGAACTGCCGGCTCAGCAGTTGTAAAAACAGCTCAAACTCCGTCGGCCCAGCATCTTCCCGGTCGAGAGCGCGCGTGACCTGGCCGAAAATATCGTCGATGACAGTGGTAAGGCCGGGGGTGGAGAGTTTGTCAAGTGGGATCGCCCGCACAAAAGGTTTGTCAAGAGGGAGTTCCCAGCTGCGGATCCAAATTTATGTCTGCAAGCCGCGTAGGGTGCAACGTTTGTCACAAAGCAGCAGAATGTCTGTCTGGGCTTGTTTGGCCGAGCGAATTAAAAGCTGGGTAGCGAGGACTTGGTTGCGGTTCGAGGGGGGCAGGGTGGAGACGCGGTGGATCTTGCGTGTGTTCACGTTTGCGTAGCATAATCCAACCGAGGCTACGTAATCAGTTTCAGCCTTGAATTTTGCCTCGCGTGTAGAGGCCTGGCGCGCGCTGGCGAGAGCGGAAGACAGCGGTTGCGCACGGTCGTCGGCAAGCGATAGCACCCCTAGCGTCGCCGCGGTCACGTCGGCCAGCGAGGGTACTTGCCTTTGGGGAAGGGGCTCAAGCTTGACCCTTGTGCGTCCAGCGCTTCAGGAGTCCGAGGGTGTGTCGGAGCTGCTGCTAGAGGCAGGTCCGCAATGGTGGCTGCGGCCCGAATGTCCCCCTCCTCCGCCAGAGGAGCGTTTGCCCCCGCGTCCGGAACCACGGTGCGTGTCCTTGCGGCGTCTTCCACCACCACCACCGCTGCTGTGTTCCGAGCCGCGGTTGTTATGGGCGCAGCGACGGTCGCGGTCCCTGCCGCCGCCGCGATGGTCGCGCCTGTCGCCGCCGCCACCGCCGTCACCATTGCCACCCCCACCGTTTCCGTTATCCCGGCTGTCACCACGGCCACCGCGGTTGAACTTTCGGGCCTTGTCGGCCACAAGCTCTGCCCGTTCCATCGGCGTCGGCCAGTGCACCGTGGTGCTGGCAGACTGGTGAGAGCGGGTGAGCGCGGTACCAAGTTTGCTCGCGAAGAGGGAGCGCTGCTGGAAAAAATAGACAGTCGGGCTCACCGATTGCCTCGCCCGCTGTACGGTCAGGTCAGGCACCCGCAGAACCTGCAGCACGGTGGCTGCAGCAGTAACCACCGCAGCGGCCAGCTCCGTGTTGCCGAACTCCCGGCGAGGCTGGTCCGCCATGCACTAGACGCTGTCTCCCAGGAACGAGTAGTCAACAGGACGTTTGGGGATTTTATACCCCGTTTTTCCAGCGACAGCGGGGGGGGGCGCCCTAAACCTCCAAGGCTTTTGCGGTCGCAGCCATGGGTTGGCCCGCGGCCGTGACGGCAGGGTGGATCTCAGCACCCATAGCGGGACTTCTCCCTACGGGGTGGGGGCCCGAAAAACATTGACACCCTCGCCACCGTAGGGGGGTTTCCCGTGGTAGAGGCGTCCGCAGGGGCGTGGCGAACTGCGGCCGTAGCGGCAGGGTGGGTCTTAGCGCGCCCCGCGGCTATAGCGGCCACTGGGGCAGGGGTGCCCGCTTCGTCGGCAGGGAACAGCTCCTGGCCGCCTGTCTCCGTGGCAGGGGGGGACGCGGTGCCGCCCCAGTCGTTGGGCAGAGGGGACTCCCCAGGACGCGTCCCCTGGCCCTGGCGAGGGCTCGCCGAGAGCTCCTCCTCCCTCAGCTCCTCATGGTCGAGGTGGCGGCGCCGTCCGCACTCGGGGTCCTTGGAAGAACAGTCAGGACCCAGAAACATCGTCGTGGTAGTTGCGCGTTGTGTTGGTGCAGGGGCATTGGTCACGGCGGGGAAGGCGGGCGGCGGCTGTAAGCTGGACTTGGCGGTTGTAATAAGGCGAGGGCTGGTCCCAAAAATAGTAGCTACCACAACACCGTCGTTGGTGGGCTGGTTTGTTCAAACCGCTGCAGCAGCAGCGGGCGTAGTAGCGCGTCGCCCATAACCAAAGGCAGCGTCATGCGCTGCGGCGATCGTGGGGCGTGAGGCCAAACCTGTGCTGGTCGCACGGCGAAACGCCGCAGCAGTGCTGCTGAGCCCTGCCACAGCGAGCTCTGCGCCAGTAGCGTCAGACTCGGGTACGGCGGCTATCGCGCCAGCCGTCGTGAGGGTCGTCAAGGTGGGGGTGCTCACAGCTACCCCAGCCGTGCTGTGGGATCCGGTCACGGGCCCGTTAGTGCTCGCAACTGCACCGGTAGTACAGCGCGCAGTGGTCGAGGTGGTGTCACGTCTTGCAGTAGTGGCAGAATTAGTAATAACAGCAGTGCCCGCAAGGCTCTGCTGTGCTCGCAGCAGCTTCAGCAGTGCTACTCTCAGAGGTCGAAAAACATCAGCAGTGCGACGCTCGGTTGCAAAAATAGCACCAGGTGTACTACTCTTAGTGGCCAAAAGAGCATCAGCAGGACGACGCTCGGTTGCGAAAACAGCAGCAGAAGTACTACTCTCAGTGGCCAAAGGAGCATCAGCAGTAGTTACGCTGGCAACAGCAGCATTAGTGGCGGCTGCTTCGGCTGCAGCTTGACGCTTCAGGCGAGAAGCACTGCGAGCCGAAGGCTGGCGGAGACTGGGGTTGGTCTCCGGAAGCGAGGCCGTACTACTACGAGAGACACCCATACTCTCATCAAGAGAAACAGGTGTTCTGGTGGAAAACGGCCTAGTATTTGGGCGCTCCTCTTTATTTTCGAGTGGTACCACAGTGGGCAACGCCTCACGAGCCAGGTGTATTCTATCATCAAGTGAAGGGCCAGAAGCGCCGATATTTCTGCCAGTGCGGTGTGTCACCGTGAGTGCTTATGCTCAAGAGCGGAGCACCGGGAGCGATGGGTTGCTTGTCAGGCGGAGCAACAACAGCTGAGCTGTGAAGGGCACTGATCAGAGGCAACTGACTAGGAGCTGTGGCGAGGTGTAGGCACATGTTGCCTGGGCGAGCCCTTCACTGCGTCATGTCTGCTTCCGTGACTATGCACAGAAAGCCAGAAGGATCAGAAACGCCAATATTTCTGGCGGTGCGGGTGTCTCCGTGAGTGTGAACACTCAACGGCAGAGCACCAGGAGCGGCGGGTTGCTTGTCAGGCGACGCAACAACAGCTGAGCTGTGAAGGGCACTGATCAGAGGCATGGCTGATGGCTCCGCTACCACAGCTACGCTGGGTGGGGGACATCTAGGGGGCGTCGCTGCCTCGTGAGACAGGGCACAACGGGCTGATAGGAAATTGTTTAGCCAGCCGGCAAATACACTTCAGCTGTGTGATCGGAATTTGTTTGGTCGAAACTCATATTTGCAAGCTGTGTGTGATACTCCGATCGCGCGTATTACTGTGTGTGTTTGTCCTAATTAGTCCTCATGAAAGACACAGGTCGGCGGCTCCCCATAGAGCTAGCTAGTATCAGCGTCAACAGGGTGATGCGAATCAATCTGGGCACGGAAACTATAAAACCCTTTTGAGGGGACAAAATCTGACGGCTGTTATACCATCTTCCAATCCCAAATATCGTACCGGCACAGTCCCGTGTTAGTAGAGCCATTCGCGGCGGTTGCACCGCACATATGTCGAGACGTTACTTCGCACACCACGTACCAGGATCATATAACTGGTATGATGCAAGTCACACAGACAAGCATTGCGTGCTCGTACGATTCGTCATCGTATGATATGTTGAGCGCTACTGCAGAGCATCAATCCGATAGGCAATACCGATCAACATGGAGGTCCTGCAACAACATGCTCATATCTCTTTTGTATCATACCACTATAGACTATTAATGCAGGCTGGGCCAGCCATAAAACGGGGAATCCTTCCTAAAATCGAATCTCGTTAACTACTTCGAGTCAGGACTTGCAATTTGGAGGGGCTGACTGTGACACCACACTGCAAATTCTAAAAAGAAAAGGATACCCCGTACGTGCAAAATTAATGGGAGCCCGATCAGTTTCTTTTGTTTTTTTGTTTTTTTCCAAAAAAGTTACGGCCGTCTATTTATTTTTTCGGATTTTTCAATCGGTCATATCTCTTGACAAAAAACAATATAAAAAATGGTCCGGCTCCTAATTTGTTTGTTATTGCATGAACAACCCCGTGTCAAATTTTCTCGTCCATCTGAGCAAAACTGAGCGCGGCGTGGCCAATCTCCTACCTTTACAGAGTCTAGGCTGACCCAGCTCGTAGCTGCTCTCTACCGCTGTTGTACAGAGTACGTGTTTTGGAAAACAAATAAGAACAGGGCCTCTTTTGTACTGAAATTAGTGTATGTCATGGGGCGGAGTGGGAGGCGATGCAGGGTTGTCGGTCTTGGGCAACGTCCTCCTCATGGTTCACGGTGTGTCTTATTCATTCCTCCGTTGGCTCACAGCTCGGTCACAAAGGCCTACAGACTACAATTCTCAAATCATAAGATAACACTGGAGAAGATGACGAGAGAGGGCGATGATGTTCCCTTGGAACATCACTACTGTCGCCAATATTGTCGTTCAACTACGGTTGATGGCCTTGACGTCACATACCCTGGCGGCCATCACACGGCTATGACATGCTTTCCCATCACCTATGACATGGGCTTCACGTCGAATCTATAGTCCATACATCTACGGAGAGCACTCTATAACATGTAGGACACACCCTGCCTAACTGGCGTCCCCAGTGGCTCAGTTGGTAACCTCGTAAACCTACTGACGGCTATTTTGCAGGTTTAAATCTCTCTGGGGTGAAAAGTTCGCGATTAGCGTGTAAAGCGATACTTTAATTCGTGAGTAAACAACGTCAAAAATGTTGATGAGGGAAAGGGACGGCTGAACCCTCTCGTGGTACAAACTAAGGCAAGCACCAGGAGAAAAAGTAGAGAGAGCTCTTCTGTGCTTACCTTTTCCCCATGTGTGACCCCGGCTGGTGCGTCAAAACATCTGGCGCTCAGAAAAAATGGGACGAAAACACACACACACATACACACACACATCATAATTCCAGTCTGGCCAGAAACAAGAGGTTCCTAACTGGTGTCGCGTACTGTAATCGACTACTTTGGGTTTTAGCAGCTGTGATTCTCTTCACAGCAGACAGGATAATAGTACGAGAACTCTGTGGTGGTATGGAAGGCCTTTTATCAAGCAGATAGGGACGGCTCTTAACCGTCCCCTGGTTGAAGTTTTACGTAATACATATTGTCTAGGCGTAGAGGGAGGGGACGGTGCCAGGTACCTCCCCCCCTGTCTGAAGCTAGAAGTTGAATAATTGTGAGTGTTGCGTCATAGTTTTTTTTTGTGCGCGCAGGCCTCGCAGACGCACAAAAGTAAGTTTCAACACAAATCTAACGGATTCAGTTCACACAAGAAAAAATGTACATTGACGTCGGGGTGGCAAGGGGAACCGTATTTTAAGAGATAGAGCGTGGAGCTGGTTTTAAAACCGGCGATTTCGTTGAAGACGTTTGAGGGGGTTTATCGTAGAACGAGACAACTACTGTTGTTGAAGCACGATCAATGTAGGTAACTATCTACCGCGGACAACCGGTGGCAGCAATTACTTCAGTCGTCGTAGTATTACCTGACGGGGATACGAGTTAAACATCGAACTCACCGCAAAGCTAGCCATACATTATAAGTTATGTAAGTCATTCACTAATGTCACTCCCATCCTTGAGAGGAACGCGCGCGTCGATGCCGTCGTCAATTCGTAAGCCATCACATTTAATATGATACCAGGTAATGTATACACTTGGTGTGTACAATATATTACGAAACACGAAGCGTTTTCGCAAAAAAACAAAGACATGTCATGGAATGACCGCGGACAAATGCCGGTATAACACATTATCTATATACACGACATCATTCAGTGTCGTCTGTGGCCGGTCAGTAGCTTCGGTCTCGTCTCTCGGGTTGGTGTATTCGATAGCGATCTAACCGGGTCGGTCTGGAGCGCTTATCGGCGGAATGAGCTTGGCCTGGGATCAGGGTGGCAACATTTAAATGTGGGCAGTATGGGCAGCCGGGGATTCGGGTGGGGGGGGGGGGGGGGGGGGGGGGGGGGGGGGGGGGGGGGGGGGGGGGGGGGGGGGGGTGGGGGGGGGGGGGG
>JBBMKB010133833.1:0-19322 GCA_037833945.1 Alaria marginata
CAAGTCGAACTGCTAACGCTGCCCTACCCGAAGCACGGTTGCCGGCGAATGCCGGCACCCGTGCGGAGCCCTTGTATGTATGTATGATGCAAACGTCGCAACCTTGAGCGCGAGAAAAAATACCAGGTACGAATGCTAGGTCTTATTATCGCGCCCGTCGGTTGTAAAAATATGTGGATAAGAGAGGGGGCAGCAGCACAAGGAATGATATACGCTTCATACGCACGTGGCGTATAACGCAGACGGCGCTTTTTTGCTGTTGTGCATTTCGGGCGCATCCCCTACCCCAGCAGCCCGGTCTGCTGGACCGCTTCGCGAGGACGGACGATGCCACAAAAGCCTTGTTTTTTTTTTAATCCACAAGGTTTATTTTGACATGTCATTTCCCCCCTCTGAACCTGTCTGAACAGCAAAGGTTTTTGCTTTCCTCTGAACCGCAGCGGCTGCTTTTGGTATATTGCATTGCACACACAATGCGGTAGAGCATAGTTGTACACCCTGTTTAAGACCGCGTCGGGACTCGAGACAGGCCATTTCAGTTTGTGGGTGTGTGTTAGTGTGTTCTTCGCATGTTACTGATTTTTGCACCCATCCATCTACATCTACATTCAGCACGACACGCAGGGGGGGGGGGGAGGTAAGAGGTATCTACAGAAGAAACACTCGTAGACCGAAAGAAGTCTGCACGGCAACAATGACAACAAAGTAAAACAGTCAGCCAGCAACTTTTTACCAGCAACGCAGATGACGGATGACGCCACCCAACCAGCCGTCTTTCTTATCTCCATGGTTGGTCTTATTAATACCTGGTACATTACAGTAGCAATTTTCGTTACTAATAATAATACCCTAAAAGTTACCAAATACCAATTCCAAGTAGTTTGTTGTATAGAACAAGCCCATTTACCTTGTATTTTCCACCGTAAGTCTTGACCGGATGGTCTCAAAGTTGGTATATCACTATTAATAGACTAATTCACTATGATGATATCTACATATCTGTAAATGTATAATTATCCGCGTGCAACAAGCAACGCAAGACAGACGCCCATGATATTTGACATTTATAATATTCAAGGTTTCTGCGGCTGACTCCGCAACTCTTAGTTAAAGCGATTCTAAAACCACCACCAACTGAAAGAGTAGATCAAATTATGAGTTGTTGATTCGCCTCGCTTCGGCCGCCAGCCAACGTGGAGACTGAACTGGGGGGGCAGGGTAACGGAAACACAAAGATACGGTGGAGTCAGCGTGTGGGTGACAGCGTTGTTACTGTGCGAAAATAGTAAGCAGTGGAATCCTTGTTTGGGATGTGGAAAATGTGTGAATGCAAAATGTGTAAAAATGGAAAGAGTTGGTCGTGAAAAATGTAATACTCACATAATATCAAGGTGATACCTGGTACCAGTATATATTGACACCTATTAGAGGAACCCCGCGATTACCAAAAAAGGGCATGTGAGTTACCTGATTTCTTCGCTCACCGATGTTTCTTTCCTACCTGAAAGGAAACCGTCCCTTCTAGGGGACGCAACGCCCAATAGACGCGTTCTACGATAGAGGTAGCACTTTTTGGCGTTTTTATTTTCTGGATGATGGGGCTCCTTAACCCCAAATCGTCGGAATGCCATTCTGTTTTTGCGATACATGCCTTTTTTAAATAGGTGGGCCACGGGTTTTTTCATCAGATTGCGCTTTCAGTTTGCTCAAAACCAGTTTTCGGTGAGGCATAGAGCTCCTCAAGCGAGGAGCTTCAGGAAAAATATGCTGCACCTCTATCGTAGAATGCGTCAAAAAGGGGCCTAAGGTCCCTTAAAAAGGGTCAATACACTGCCTGCTGTTTCCCTCTAGGAATACACAACTGCCAGCGCAAGCCTGTGGTACCACCTGCCAACCACCTGCCAAGGGTGTCCCAACACGGCAAGCCCAATATAGGCATATAATGAACACCAGGCCTGAACCCAGATGACGGATTCTACGATAGAGGTGCAGCATGATTTTCCTGAAGCTCCTCGCTTGAGGAGCTCTATGCCTCACCGAAAAAATGATTTTGAGCAAACTGAAAGTGCAATCCGATCAACAAACCCGTGGCCCATCTAAACAAAAAAAACATATTGCAAAAACAGAATGGTATTCCGGCGATTTTGAGTTAAGGAGCTTGGTCATCCAGAAAATAAAAACGCCCAAAAGTGCTACCTCTATCGTAGAACGCGTCAGACGGTATTCAAAGGACATTGGGTTGTTCCTCAGTCCGATTGGCTCCGGTCAAAAGGTTCTACCACCGCTTACGCACTCCACGATAGAGTCGTCCCACGGTAGGGGTTGCACTGTTTTGCGCCAAAGACGCATCCTACGGTAGAGTTGCACCGTTTGTTTTCTGAGGCTCTTCTCTTGAGGAGTGTTACTCTATACCTCACCCTAAAGCTGATTTGAGCATGAAAGTGCAATTCAACGAAGAAACTCGTGGCTCAGGTATACGAAACACTCATTTTTGCGAAACAAGAATAATATTCCGGCGATTTTGGGTTAGGTGAGCCCCGTCATTCAGAAAATATTTTGCCCAAAATGTGCCATTAATACCTCTATCGTAGCACGCGTCCATTTACGGACTATTGGTTCAAGTTACGAACTATCGGTTGGTTGGATACTTTTACGAGCATATTTGTCTTAGCCCTAGCGCATAGGGATGCTGGTCCGGTTGCGCGAGCGAATGTCTTCGGAGTTAGTTTTCGGGCGAGATATTGAGCCCCTCATGCTAGGAGCTCAGAAACGTCTGCTGCACCCCTACCGTTGGATGACTCGATAGAGGTATAGAGCATCCATTTATTTGTGCGGTTTCCCATATTAGGAGGTCTCTACTCTATCCAGATCCACTGATTAGCGATCATAAAATTCGAATGGTCTAGGGAAAAAACATAACACACGCGGCACTCCAACGACCAACGACATTATTATTGGGTAGCTTCCTAAGTTGAGGAGCCCCGTCAGCCAGAAATACCTTTCGCAAATTTTCCTACTCCTGTCGTAGCACGCGTACCGAGCCGGCCTAACGACCTGGTCGCGCAAATCTTTTGGTCCGTAGGCTGTTCGCGTTTGGGAGCTAGAAAGCACTCCCTGGTGGGATCGAGGTACGGGCGTAGACCCAATCTAACCCCCCTAACCCTAACCCTAACCCGCACCCTAACCCCGACCCCGACCCGGGGCCAAAACGGGCGAGAAACGAGGCCGTGCCGCTTTTCATTTTTGTTTGTTCCGATCTGCGGACCACCACATCGTCGTCGGCCAGCGAAAGGGTGCAATAGCTACCCTCCAAGACCCGCTCGGCCAGGTTGTTATGTCATATGCGAGCACGCGCCGCTCGTGAAATGCCTTTCCGCGATGGGCCCCTCCATCTAGGCCAGTAGATTTCGCAATCGCGTGATCATCCCTGTACCTTATATCCCCTGTTATGGGCGGGCACCAGAGGCCGAAATTGAGGACAAACTACGACGATTACAGCATCGACCACTGCTTGGTCAGGGGGTGCTGGAGCTGGCTGGTAGTTCCAACTTCTCAACGCAAGGGGCCGTGTGGCACGGCGCAACATGATCCCACTCTCGTACTGCCGGACACTCACACTACAACAAGTCTTGTATGATAGGCGGTTGAACACGATCAAACTTTTCGTGTTTTGGTACCCCCACCGTCTGGGTCCCAAACGAGGGGGTACCGCAATTATCGGGGTCTGACCCAAGCGTCGCTCGTGCTCGCAGTCGCGAGTGGCTTCCCCGGTCACGCGGGTCGTCTCGTTGGTGATCTTTAAACACTTGGACTGCGGCTCCATGCCCCCTTTCCGTCCGTCACGGCGGGTTCCGCTAGCGACGTGTTCTACGATAGAGGTAGCACTTTTTGGCGTTTTTTATTTTCTAGATATCGGGGCTCCTTGACTCAAAAGCGTTGGAATGTCATTCTATTTTTGAAATCTAATTTGTTTTGTATATATGGGCCACGGGTTTGTTCATCAGATTGCACTTTCAGTGTGCTAAAAATAGTTTTTTCGTCGAGGGTATATGGAGCTCCTCAAGTGGTGAGCTTCAGAAACAAAAGGGTGAAAACCTCTACAATAGAATGTGTCTAGCGCCCTCGACGTGATCAGCTAGCCACCGGCAGAGCCGCCGGTCTCTCCGCCATCAAATTTGATGCGTGCTGACCCATGCTACGGTGGAGGTGAACACTTTAATTTCTGAGGCCTCCTGGGGATCTCTGTACCTCCCCCAAAAACTATTCTGGGGGGAAAAAATAATGCTACCCGATGAACAATCCAATGACCTATGACGGGGGAACGTAGTTAATAGGACCGAAAGTTGGCCGTAAAAATAGATAAACATACGAGTATACTGGTAGCTTTTTGTGTCTACCGTTGGTCCCCTTTTAAACTACGCCCCCCCGTAATAGGTGTATGACAACGAAAAGCATGAAAACAGAAAAACGAAATTCCGACGATTCTGGGTTTAACTAGCCCCGTCATTCAGAAACCGTTTCACGCAAAACGGGCAACGTCTATCTAGAAGAGGTGCACGAGATTTGTTTTCTGAAGGTCCTTACTTGATGAGCTCTTTACCGTACCCAAAAACAAAAGTCGAGATACCTTACCCCAAAACAAAAGTAGATAATTACCGGAATTGCAAGTGCAACCCAACACCCCCGTCCGATTGCCTACTGTGTACGGATACTATTGCGAAGTGCAGGAATGACATCCTGACGATATCGGGTTAATAAGTCCCGCAGTTCAGATAATATAGTTTTGCAAAAAGTACTATATCCTTAAAGCTAAAACCTCGCGGGTTGGCTCGGTCATAATAGAGCTGGCGCTGTTCGAGAGGCTGTTGCGGCGCAGTCGTCAATCTACTCTAGGTGTAGTAGTGTTGGTCGGCCTGGCTTGTCCCCCTGTTTCCTGGTTTGGAGATGCTATGATAATGAATCAGTTTTTTTTTGGTAGCAGTCGTCCAAGAGATCGGGATTCGTAACGCCTAAAGGCTTGAAACCTCCTCACCGCGTATTGGTGACGCTGCCATACACGTTAATATCTCCCGTATTTCAGAAGAGTTAAGAGTTTCCGTGTCGCACGTATATATCAGTAGCGAAAACTGTATCCGCAATCGATTCAGCCGATCGTCCAGCAATCGGGGTGGATCTTTCTCCGTTCTTGTTCGGGTGGCGGCAGTTCAGCAGCACCGACTTCGAGTCGGACCATGTCCACGCACGAGCTGGAAGGCAATACATCGCGGTTTACAACACGATACATGGTGTTCAAGATTCAGTCCGTGTCGAATGTGCGGCCAGTAGTAGATAATAACCCAACTAATAGTTGTTAGCAGAAGCAAAACTCCGGACGACGATGGACGTGGCAGCTCTGTGGGGTGATTCGCAGCAGCGACGCGGGCTACGATAGAGGTAGCTCTTTTTGGCGTTTTTAAATTTCCTGGATAACGGGGCTCCTTAACCCCAAATCGTCGGAATATCATTATATTTTTGTGCAATATCCTTTTTTGTATAGATGGGCCACGGGTTTGATCATCGGATTGCCCTTTCAGTTTGCTCGAACCAGTTTTTCGGTGAGGTATATAGAGCTCCTCAAGTAAGGAGCTTAAGAAAAATCATGCTGCACCTCTATCGTAGAATGCTTTCAGCAGCAGGTCCAAATAGTGATAATTGTAGCAGCTCAGTGGAGCTAATTCTTAGTCGCGCCGTAGCACCTTTTGCGGCTGTGGCCTATCCACTACACAGGCGACTATGGTACCGACCACCCACGCGGTAGGCTACTGGGCAGCGCCTAGATAGCACAATTGCAAGTAACTATCCGTAATATCGATAACTTTGTCAGATCGGCGGTCGAAGTATCACTCCGTATCCAAGGAAAAAAATTATTTCGGGGAATTAATGTGGAAATGGGCTTTGGTCGATGGCATGAAGCGTGAATAAAGACGCTCGCACACGAGGTGTGACCGAATTACCTCGAAGCAACTACTAACAGTACATTGTTCGAAATAGCATGCCCCCAACGTACACTTACAAGTGGTGTTTGGTGGTCCGACAAACGCACATCTCTTTCGAGTAATCCCACGGTAGCGGCGCAGAAATAACTTTCTGAGCTCCTGACATGAGGAGCTCAATATCTCGCCCGAAACATGACTCCCAAGACTTTCGTTCGCGCAACCCGATCAACGTTTCTATCCGCTAGTGCTGAAACAAATGCACTCGTAAAATGATCATACCAACCGGTAGTTCCTCACTTCAGGAGCTCAACCGGTCAGGAACGTTTGACCCCAAAACGTGCAACCCCTACCGTGGGATGACTCTTTCGATTTCCCTTTCTGTACTCTGCATGTACGATCGATTTGGTCATTGCGCCCGACCGGTACAGTACGGGCACTCTGACAAGAAACGTGCAGTTCGGCGCCAGCCCCAATACCTTACTCGTGTGCACTAACATTCAGTGTTCCCTATGTAAGCAGTTTATTATGTACATTATTTTCGTTGGCTACTGCTGCTTGACGGTACACGTTTCTTAGTCCGCCATTTGTTATCTCTTTGGAGAGGTTTTGAGCACCGTTTCCTGCACCGATTTCCTTGAGTGTCTGGAAAACACGAACCTTAATTATTATTTGAAACGTTCTGATTAGGGGTCCCGTACTCAGACCGCATCAACCCCTTAACACTGCCCGCAGACAGGAGCCCTCTTCCCGTTTGGAGCCCGGAGACGGACGGAGGTAATCTCACATCCAGCGAAGAAACATGGCGGCCCCCCGATCGAAAAGCGTGTTCATGGACCCTCCCGTGTACGGTACGTGCGGGGCGTACGTCCTTTTCATTGTCAACATATTTGCTCCAGGTGAGACTCGTTTTAGAAACACGCATTGGACTTTATCATGCCGCACAGCACCCATCGCACGTTCCCACTGAATGCACATGCCCGATGGAATAGAGTGGGGGGGAGGGGAAGGGGGGGGGTGCAGGGGGGGAGGCGTACTCAGTTTTTGCTTGCCTTAGTCATTTGACCATTGACCACGCATCACTTTCGAGACGGGGAGTACCGTTTCTACTCTTAGTAGAGACACCTCTAACATTTGCGCGTTGAGTACGCTTGTTCATTATATTTTGTGAAGACTTGCTGCTTAATCCTATCTGCTTCCTTCAGGCAGGGAAGGGGGGGCACCTGTAAAAACTATTGTTTCCGCGACGCAAGGCAACTCGCGTGCGTGGCTACAATATCGCTTGTGTGTGTTAAGGTATTTCGCGAAATAGTAGTCAGTATGCTGCTCGTCGGAATGAGAACGAGGGAACCCTTCACACCGCGGCCTACGTTCGATGACGAGTGCAGACTGGTTCCATTAATCGTCAACCCCCAAGCCGCGTGTTTAGTAGGGTAGAGACGCGTTCTACGGTAGAGGTAGCACGTTTTGGCGTTTTTACGTTCTGGACGACAAGGCTCCATAACCCAAAATCGCCGGAATGCCATTTGGGTTGGGCAAAAGGCTTGTTTTGTATCCCTGGGCCACGGGTTTGTTAATCGGATTGCGCTTTCAGTTTGCTCAAGATCAGCTATTGGGTGAGGCATAAAGCTCCTCAAGTGAGGACCCTTAGAAGGCAAATACTAATGGTACACCTCTATCGTATAATGCGTCTAGACTGGTTTACGATAACGGTATTGGGTCATATACGAAAGTCACTTGGCTACCCGCGCGGGTGCAATATCTCGATCCCAGATTAAGAAATATTACAACCTATACGGTGTTGGAAAACGTTAGTTTCGCGATTTCGATCCCAGATAAAACACATACTACAACGGGTACGGAGTTGGGGAACGGTAGTTTCACGGGTACGGTATTGGGCCAAAACTTAAACCACGCGACTGCTTGCGTACATTATCTCCATCCCGGATTGCGTAACAATACCATGGGCATATGGCATTGGGGTGCGGTAACACACGTAATACCCCCACATACCCGTTGGTCGCTTCTCCCACATTCTACCCCGGTAGAAACCCGGGTAAACGCAGGTATACCCGGGTATAGTAGGGCTTTGATGCTATTTACCATCAACAGAGAGGGGCGGAGGGAAATACAAATATGCCATATTTCACCACTGACTCAACAAGTATTATATTGGCGTATTGCGTAGATGTGACTAGCTGCAAATAGTTGCCAGCCGCGCAGAGGTGTTGCACTTGTGAGGTCAACTTAATTCTCGCTGACGACGCATGCTACGTACCATGGGCACATAATACTTTAGTAAGTATAATATCACCATTAGTATTTGCCTTCTAAGGCAATTTGCCTTCTGAGGCTCCCCACCTTAGCACCGACGATCAAAACCATGGCCTGGGTTTATAGAAACAAATAGTATTCCAAAGTAAGAATGTGTCATTCCGATGATTTTGGGTTAAAGGAGCCCCATCGCTCGGGGCATATCTAGGTTATAGCTAAGAAGTGCTACCTCTATCGTAGCGCGCGTCTGCGTTAATAATTATAGAGGTGCACCTATGTGGTTTTCTGAGGCTGTCCCCACTGAAGGAATCCACCTTTCACCCAAAGCCGACGTCACGAGGCAAACTGAAAGCGCCACGCAATGAATAATCCAATGGCCTAGTTGCGATTTCAACGAAAAACACTGTGTCACTCACACACGCGGTAGTCCAATGTTCTTGGGCTGTTGCTCACTTCCGGAGCCCCGCCGGAAAAAGCAAATATTTCCCCCCGAAAGATATGAGCTATACCCATATTGTAGCACGCCGCTTGTGATGGAGATCCTCAGTATCTTTAGGTTCGGTGTTAATTTTATACAAAGGAGTCATCCCACGGTGGGGGTTGCACTTTCTGGGGTCAAACGTTCCTGACCGGTTGAGCTTCTGAAGTGAGGAACCACCGTTTGGTATGATCATTTTACGAGTGCATCTGTTTTAGGACTAGCGGATAGAAGTGTTGATCGGGTTGCGCGAACGAAAATCTTGGAAGTCATGTTTCGGGTGAGATGTTGAGCTCCTCATGTCAGGAGCTCGGAAACTTATTGCTGCATCCCTACCGTGGGATGACTCAGAGGTGGCACCTGCTGACCTAACACGTTTTGAAACGACGGGGATCTTGGACTCGACATGTGCTACAACAGAGATAGAACTCGAGGGCCAAACACATGTCTGACCGAAGGGGTTACCTCCTCAACTGAAGAGCGCTATACCTAACATCGTGGAAGAGTCATCCCACGGTAGGCGTTGCATTTTTTGGGGCCAAACGTTCCTGACCCGTTGAGCTCCTGAAGCGAGGAAGTACCAGTTGGTATGATTATGTTACGAGTGTAGTTGTGTTAGGACTAGCGGATAGAAATGTTGATCGGGTTGCGCGAACGAAAATCTTGGAGGTCATGTTTCGGGTGAGATATTGAGCTCATCATGTCAGGAGCTCAGGGACTTATTGGACTTATTGAGCTCAGGGACTTATTGCTGCACCCCTACCGTGGGATGACTCGGAAATCTCAAACGTTCTATACAACGTGTATCTAGTCCATGGAAATGTTAATCCGGTCGCACTTTCAAGTTTTCTCGAAACTCGTTTATTTGCGTGAAAGGTCCAGAGCTCCTCAGGTGAGGAGGCACCGAAAACTCGTGTGTCCCCGCCGGGACATGCGTCCGATTGAAGAACTACCCAGTACCCTTTGCAATCTCGTTTGAGTTTTCCATGGTTATTCGTTTTCCGCCTAATGGGCCATGATACCATGCATCGTGTCACCCCACGGTAGGGGTGTAGCAGAAGTTCATGAGGTCCTGACATTGGGAGCTCAATATATCTCACCCAAAACATGAAACCGAAATCATTTCGTTCGGGCAATCCGATCAACATTTCTATGCGCTAGTCGTAAAACAAATGTAGTCGTAAAACGACCATACCAACCAGTAGTTCCTCGCCTCAGGAGTTTAACCGGTCGGGAACGTTTGACCCCAAAAAGCGTAACCGCTACCGTGGGATGACTCTATCGGGTTATGCGTACAATTTTCACCGAAGTCGGTTTACGAGTGAGGTATAGAGTTCCTCAAAAGCGAGAAGCCTCAGAAAACGAAGGTGCTACCCCTACCGTAGAGGGCCTTCGTACAATACAGTCATCCCACGGTAGGGGTGCAGCAGAATGTTTTGAGCTCCTACCATGAGGAACTCAACATCTCAACCCGAAACACGACTTAGAAGAAATTTGTTCGCGCAACCCGACCAGCATTTCTATGCGCTAGTCCTAAAACCAATACACTCGTAAACGTATCGTTCTAACTTGTAGTTCCTCACTTGAGGAGCTCAACCGATCATCAGAAACGCTTGGCCCAAAAAGTGCAACCCCTACCGTGGGATGACTCAATAGCACGAACGCGCGACATGCATGCGATGCCATACGCGTGTATCATGCAACCCCTTGGTTTGTAGTTCCACGAGAACAACATACAACACCCCCCTCACGCACTACAGCCCCCGCCGCTGCGCGTCGTTGATCCCGTAATAATAGTCAGTTTTGCTCGTCATGTAAATGTCTCTAAAGTCCCAGACCCTATACCCAATGTGTTTGCCTCCGTTTCCTCTTGTTCACACTACGTATACTTACTCAGTCTCCTGCTGCTTTTGCTGTTTTCTTTTTTGCGGTTCCGCCCTGTCTTCGGTGATGGGAAACGCCAACCCTACGAGCACAGGAATCGGAACGCTCATCGCCGGACTCTGCACGTGCTCCTGCTCGACGATGCTGGTGGGCCTCCTTCAGTCTCTGTCGGCCGCCATACTCGTGGGTTGGGTGTGGTCCATCCTGTGGGGCTGGGAGTTGGTGCAAGTGTCAAAGAGGGGGCATACGGGTGGCTATTGAGGCAAAGAGGTCTAAAGCCTTAAAAATGGCGGGTTGGTGTGATACGTGCTATATATTCGGTAGGCGGTTGTTGGTGGAGAGGTGTAAAATACGGTAGGTAGGCAAATACCTTATACATTATTTATGAGGATTCTGCGCTCCAAGAAGGTCTGTGTGTCTCGCCCGGACCTCGACGCTGAGAAGAAATTCACACGAGCTTGAAATTTCGACGAGCGATCCCACGGCCTAGGTTTATATCGAACGAAATTGAAGACCACAAACGAGCTCCCAATATGGTATTCGGTAGTTCTCGGCAGAGGGTACCCAGTCAGTTAAAATATGTATGGTGAGAAAGTGCTATTGCTAGCACTGCCATCGTAGCACGCATCGTGTATATCGAAGGTTCGAATAATATACAATCAACTGGGGTTTGTGCGGTACCACAGGTCTCAGATACCGGGTATCGATACCGGGTACCGATACCCGCGTCCCAGCAGCAGTCTTCGATACCGACTCTCGTTGTAGCCTGATACGGGATGGTTCATTTCGTTAGGGCTGGGAGTTGCTGCATTGATTTCGAAAGGGGAAGATGGATGTCCCCATACAGCTGCCGTTGTCGAAACACAAAAACGGGAGGGTTTTTGTGCGGGAAATTCTGACAATCAATTAGGTGGGGTTTGGTAGTATCAGCAGAAACATGCTACGCGATAGGGGAGGGGAGGGGGAGGGGGGGGGTTGACGCCAAGATTCCCAGACTGATGGGTCACCCTCCTTAACTGAGGAATTCCGTAATACATTTGGAGTGCTCGTGTGAGTGTTTCACAATTGTATTCGTTGTTAGCGAGATGCGCGGGCAGTGTTTTGTTTTTATGTTTTTCGGAGCGGTACAGAGCTCCACGCGAGTCGAACCCGATAATACCCAGGCACCCGGCCTATCGTAGCATAGATCCGATACCGGGCGACGATACCGGTTATCGGTACCCGTCGGTGTTATCGAACTCCGACACAGGGTATCGTTTTCCGGCATCGGTTTTACCATCGTTACGGTATCGGGCTCATATGGGAAAGCCCTCGTGTATTGCACGGGAGGTTCTGAATGTGGGAACGTGCTTCGGAAGGGGGGGGGGGGGAGCTGCCTCATAGCATGCATGGCCGCAGTGGTTGAAAGCTTAGACTCTCGCACTCCTACAGTTCCAGAACGGAGCACGCCGGGTTTCCTTGAACAGGCAGACATTGCTCGCACCAAGCGCGAGTCGTCGTAAGGCGTTGGGCGAGTCGCATGAAGGGTGACCTGCATTCTAATACAATATTGTTGAGCGGACTTCGGCTCCCTCTGCGAACTTTCTTGAGTCAGGATGACCGCGTTGAATGCCTTGATATTGGAGGAGGCGAGAAGATGGGTCTATATTCGACGGGGGGGGGGGGCTCCCACATTATGATATGCTACAGCGTGGAAATCATGAACGACCCCGCGGACCAATGCTGCGGCAGATGGGGTACTTCTATCACGGGGGAACGTGGTTAATAGGACCTACGGTAGACACAAAAACCTACCAGGTATATATTTATCTACTTTTACTGCCAACATTTGGTCCTATTGACTACGTTCCCCCGTAATAACACATGGTACGGTAGGGAGGATGTTACTTTGTTTCTGAGGCTCCTCTCTTGAAGAGCTCTATACTAATAGTAAGTGATTTTGAGTCGATTGAAAGTGCAACCCGATGAACGCACCCATGGCCTCGGGGAATGGAAAAATAAATCATTTGCAAAACAAGAACGACATACCGACGAATTTGGGGTAAGGAGCCCCCGTCATCCAGAAAATTGTCTTGCCAAAAACTGCTAACCCTATCCTCGCACGCGTCGCTTACTAACTTTAGCGGGTCAGGGCGTCTCGCGCGAGGGTCAATATCATGCTTATGCAAGGTTCGAAACATAGTTTTTTTTTTGGTTTTCTAGGTTTTTAGATACGCACTGCCGTGAATGTATGTGTAGTTTGTGCTTGCGTTGTCGAATGAGGTACAGGGCCGTTCGTGCTAGTGGCCAAACCCCGGGGGGTAGTGTACAGGGGTCTACCCCTTCACGGTAGCTCGGGTTCCTGACGAGGGGGTGGGTCGCGGTTTCCTGCCAGGTATAATATCGACACAGCAGCTTCAGCAGCAGCAGTGGCAGCACAATTCATCCTGTGAGGTTGGGAGTTTACATATTTTGTCATTTTTGCCCGTTTTCGGACAGGGCGCATGCTGCTTCTGGTTACGCGTTGGGGGAGGGGGCGTGGGGGGTAGCGCCTGACGTGTGTGGGGTCCGGCGAAAAGACTAACCACTGCTTCTTTTGATACGCAATTTAATATGGCACGCTGGTTGACTTGAAACGCACTGTAAGATCGATGCAAAGGCGGGGCAGTAGGGTCAGAAAAGACGACGTGCGTAGGTTACCATTTTTTATTTTTTTCCCAATACATGCTACTTTAATCAGTATTATAACACCCTTTTCCTTATGAGGCTCCTCAAAGGAGGAGCTCCACACCCCACCCAAAAACTGACGGGAAACATAAACTGAAAGTGCAACCCGAATGAACGATCCCATGGCGTAGGTATAGACAACATGTTATCGCAAAAGAAGAATTGGGGTCCGGCGATTTTGGGTTAAGGAGCCCCGTCATTCGGGAAACATTCTGGCCAAAACGTGCAACTTTGACCGTGGAACGCGTCTACCTTGGTGTTTCCTCTTTCTGGCAATGCTTTTGTGAGTGATCGGGTTTGAAGCTGATGATGCACGCTGTCGGATTGCAAACATTTTAAATATACATAGTTCGCACGGTCATACGTCGTTGCCATGTATACCTTGTATAACGAATCGGCAAGGGAGAAGACGATAGCCACTGCTTGGTTCTATGCGAACATTTTACATACTTTAGCCGTGCAGGCGGTTACCCCGCGTATCTCGTGCGTCTAGGTTTCGTGACAATGCGCCGCCATGAAATCATCACATCGTTTATTACACGCTGCGCCAATAGTCCAAAGTGTTATTGAGCCTGTTTATGAGCAAGGTAACGAGAGAGTCGAACGAGTAGCCGAAACTCGATCGTGGGAACGGGGGTACCCCCCTTACAGGATGTAAGCCTTCTGTGTACAAAGTAAGAAGGGGAGACATTCTTGAGTAGTACCATGGATAGAGATTGGGGGTACGGTAGGGGGGGAGGGGATGCTGTAATGGTCAGTTTTCTTTTTCAGTTTTCCCCTATACTACAGTACCGGCCCGATCAGAAGAATGCTCCTTTGAAGAAAGTCAGCCTGAGATATTTTTTAATTAAGAAAGTGCCCAGCCTAGGCGGCGAGTGCCACACTAAACCCTATATATTATATAAGAAAGTGTCATGCTTGACTTTCAACCCAACATAAGAAAGTCAGCCTGAGCCCAATTTCAGGTTTCTTATGATCGGGCCGATACTGTATATCAAGATATAGTCAAGCCCCGAAGGGTCGTTGTGGCCATACACGTATTCATGAACGTCATGAAACGCGTGGGGAAATTCCACTGAGGGTGTCATGGACGACAACTGCAAATGGGGGGGGGGGGGTAATCGCATCCAAAAGGGAAGGACCGGAAACAATAACGAGATAGGTGTTGGAGAAGGCGCATCGGGTTCTGTTTTTTTCGAACCCCCCCTCCTGGGGGGGCGGGCCTGGCGGGGAGGGGTGTTCTCATATCATGCACGGCCGTAATACCCCTTAGGACCGTAGACAGTTGCACCCCTGTAATGCCACAATGGCGGTGGTTGGTAGAGTGCGTCATGTCTGGCACACGGAGTCTTTATATGATTGTCACAGACAGGTCCCCGTGCGCCCTCGTGGAGGATTTCATTCTTTTTTTTATCACCCCCCCTGCCCCCCCCAACCGCCCGCTTTCTCCTGAAAGGACTAGCTTGTTCCCTACGAGCGGTAATATCAACCGCCGCGTGTATCATACGAGCACTCGCACAACCCTCAACTTTTGTCCTCGTACAGACAATTGGTCACACACCCAACGGTGCACCAGATTTACGTACCGAGAGGTACCTTTGGTACTGGTACAAGATAGGAGATGTAGCAGGAAGAAGTAACGAAGTGTAATCCATACCACCTTTTTTGGAATTATGAGGACCATTGATGCATTATCATGGATACAACACGGTCCTTACATTCCCGTATGGAGTGGTACAACCACTATCTGCACTCGGCGCTCGTCAGCATGTATGTGTGTATTTGCGCCATTGCTTCCACCCAGCAGCGTCATACGCCAAGTATTCTTGATGCAACAGCGTTCTATGTGTGTATGTCTCAAACGTTTACCTTCATCATCACAAAACTGCGTTGTTGTACGTAGCCGTTTTTTGGCTCAGGGCTTTGGGCACATCGCACTCAAAGCAAGACAAAGAAGTTTACGACTCTTTCTTCTTAATAATCTCTCGTAAAGTAAAAGCAAACCAGCAAGCGCGCAAAACGAACGATAACCATGCGTGCCGTGCCTTCTACACGGCAACATCATACGCGACTTGCCCTCGGTGTGACAGCAACAGCAGTGCTGCTTGTGTCCAGTGTCTGACCGCGCCGCGACAACAATGTACGTGTAACGCATACGCAGCGTCCTGCCTTTGCGTTGGGAGCCTTGGGCACATGGCACTAAAAACAAGACAACTAGAATTTAGCTTCTTTAGTAAAGTATCCAAAAAGGCACTCATTTCAAGACAAAAAAGTTTGGCTGCTTTCGTAAAAGAAGCAAAAGAGTCATCCAAAAGAGCATAAACGGCGATTCTGGCAAGTTCCGATTTTCTAGTTGCCTTAAAACTTGCAACCAATCACAGGTGTCATGCGACTCAGTAAGCCATCCCATTGGGCGCTTGTATATTTCTTTGATGTTCTAGCTATCTGATTGCCGACTTGATTTTCTCGAAAATTCAGTCGCAGTCACGCTATAGTGCGGTACTATGTGATACGGGCTCCTACTATAGTGCGGTGTAGAAACCGCTTGCCGAACCGTCACGACTTCGTAATAAAGAGCACCGCACCCTCCCGGGGTAGTTCGGGATCCCTCTTTAGTGCGGACATTGTCATCTGACAAAGCACCGCACTAACTGACCTTTATTTTTTAGTAGATCCTCTGTTCTTCATCACGCCCACCCCAACAGCACACCCAACACAAACAACAAATTCCGAGAGCTCTCACCAAAGCTATAGCCGGCCAGCCTCCCGCGGTCCGTATCCGACGTCTCAGAGGTGAGGCGAGTTCTTCTTTGGGTCTGTCTGCAGCGTCGTGGTACCCTTTGGCCGTCGTCGGTGCTTTGATAGCCAGCAGATGGCAGGCGGGGAAGCCGGCCGATTGGTTGTGGTTGAGGTTACTGCTGTGTGGGACAAGAACATACCTATATCGTTCGACAAATCTAGCCCGCTCTCTTCTCTTCCCATCGCACCACACGAACTACTGCAGCTGCTGTACGTACTTCTGTGGTACGGAGCTACATCGGTAGCCATAGCCTACGCCCTTTGACCTCCGTCGGTGCTGTTAGCCAGGACTCTAGGGGATGAAACCGTCGCTGTTGTGGTCGAGGTTGCTGTTGCTATCTGAAATCATGCCGTCGAACAAGCATGAACACTCCTTTTTTCTTTTCGACCAGATCTATCCCTCTCTGTCCTCGTCCAAACGCTCCTCCACTGGACTACAGCTATACGTCGATTGAAGCTTCCCTTTAACTGCCGTCGGTGCTTTTACCTAGCCGCCAGAGATTAGCTGGGAAAGCCTGCGCGGTTGCGGCTGTCATTCTGCCGAGGTCAGGTCATGAAATACTGCGGTGTGGCAAGCATTCCAATCATTCAAGTATATCCCTCTCCCGTTCAAAATTATTTGCCATCACCCCACACTACAGCAGTACAGCTAGCTTGTACAAAACTACCGTGGCTACTCGTAAAGCTTGTCGTTTGGTTGACCGTCGGTGTTTCTAGCCAGAGAGCAGGCAAGGAAGCCGGTGCGGTTGTGGTTGCCACTCTGGCTGCCGGGATCATGTCACATGACTCATGTGGTGGGGCAAGACCTCATGTATCTCTGTACCCCTCTCCTCTTCCGCTCCTTTACCCCTCTCCTCTTCCGATCGCACCATAGTTCTTACCGTTCGGCAAAGCAGTAACGGTTGGAGTACTGAAACCAATACAAACCAGTCTTTAAATTTACGTCCAGATTGGTATGCCACTGCTCTGCGGGGCTGCCTGATATACGTTGGTTGCCCTAGGCCCCCCGGTGCCGCACGTTGAGGTGGCTTCTCTGGCCTGCTGGCATGCTGATCAGTGCTGGGGCCACTGTCTCTCAGCTGTCCCTCATGCTGTTGTCGTGCAGAACGAAGTGCGGTGGGACAAGCATGGTATCCACTCCTCTCTTCTTGAAGTATCGCAATGCCAATACTGTACACGGACCGTTTTCTTTGAATCGCGCCAGACTACTGCTTGCTGTACTTCTGTTATGTACGAAGCTATGATACGAACGACCACGACTATTACTGTATGTAGTGCGTTAGGGGGCCGTCGGGTGACGGAACCGCCAGACAGAGTGATTCTGGGCAGCGAGACCGCAATGACATGACACCAGGTATATAGTACGCGACAGCACTTAAGAATTTAGCAGTTAATAATTTCAGGCTCGATTTTCAGACGAAAGTAAGAACATTGCCCATCATGTACTGAAAATGGTGTAGGAAACACCCTGCCCTACGTAAGGAGTCCAGCCTGGCCAGAAATAAGACAGTCTTAACTGCTGTCGCGTACTGTACGTGGATTGACGCATGCAGCCCAGCCGTCGATGCCGCACTTGCGGTGCCCTGTCTCTAACCTAACCAGCAGCGTTGAGGCCACAAATTCCCCGATGGCCCTCTTTCTGCTGCTGGTGTTCTTGTTGTTGTGAAGAACGAATTACTACAGTACTGTACATCGAGTTCTGCTCTATCCCACATTATTGCAGGCGGTCCTGGGCGATCCGAAAATAAACCCTCAGTTAGATGACTTTACGTCGATGGCTGGTGATCTACCTTTTTCATAATTACGCCTGGTGCTTGCTTCTGGCTGTTCCCAAAGCATATATATCGTACGTGTATACCAGCACGTATGTATTAATAGCAAGACATTATATACCATCTCGCAACCACGCGGGCTTCAACGGCGATCACTCAAACATGATGCCTGATGTGATATACGCATACAAACAGTACTACAGACACCTACTACTACTGTAAATAAGAACATAAATGCTGTTCTGACCCAGGCTGAATGTCGTATTTGGAACAGGGTGCGTGCGACTCCAGCTTCAGTATAACTGCTCCCGGATTTATTGTATCCTGGTATCAATAGTACCAACCCTGTCTTTCTACTGACGACCCGGATTTCTTATTAGGTGTTATGCGGTTTTTGCCGATAAACTGCTGTGTATACCTATGAGATCATGTACCTAGATCATCTGCGGCTGCTGCTGCTACAGCTGACAATAATACTGTCGCGCGAGAACCTCCGCCGTACCGGCGAATTCGAGGATGCACATGGTCAGGCTTTATCTATTGGCTGCTTATGAGCGACCCATAAGTTCTCTAACAACCACGGGCAACCCGTGGACAACCCATGAGCAACCTATTATGAGCTATCCCCACCAACCCATGGGAAACCTATGGGAAACCCACAACACCCTTAGTTATACAAAACCACGGGCTACCCATGGGCTGCCCTATACTCGCGCACGGACGACCCATGGGCCGATACCCTTAGCCGCAATGTTCGAAATATAAATAAAATACGCGTACGTTATTCGTCTTTTAACCTTCATATTTATCGACGGCGACCTATCGTAGGCGAACTATGGGTCAACCATGTGAGGTCCATGCACCACCCACGAGCTTGCCATGGGCCACCCAAGGGATGACCCTGAGCTATTAAACGTACCGATGGGTGATACATATAGGCCGAACGTGGGCTATTATTACAAACCCATGACCAACCCACGGGCTACCCATGGACAACAGATGGCACTGATGTACATCATTTGACGTTTTCATGGATGTCCGCGGAGACTTCCGCGGAGATCCGCGGACATCCGCGGCGACCTCCGCGGACATCCGCGGACATCCGCGGAGATCTCCGCCGATATCCGCGGTTGACCGCGACGACCTCCGCGATGATCTCCGCGATGATCTCCGCGATGATCTCCGCGACGACCTCCGTGGAGAGCTCCGCGAGGGCCTCCGCGACGATCTCCGCGACGACCTCTGCGGTGACCTCCGCGAGGACCTCCGCGAGGACCTCCGCGAGGACCTCCGCGGTGACCTCCGCGACGACCTCCGCGGTGATCTCCGCGAGGACCTCCGCGGTGACCTCCGCGAGTAATCCATAGCCCCTGCCAAAGCACCCTCCGCCCCTGCCAATACCACAGTGCTTTCCGGGAGCGTCCCCGCCCTAGGTGA